>JNCO01000912.1:0-25359 GCA_000785685.1 Uromyces viciae-fabae | reverse complement strand
TTTATTACTTTTTATCTTTTTAAGTAATTTTTAGAATTTATAACTCACATTTATTTTAATAACATTTTTTATTCTTTTTTCTATAGTTTTTATCTATTTTGATAATTTTTCTCCTGTTCTTGACAATGTTATTTTTAATGTTATTTAATTATTTTTTATTTTATTTTTTATTTTGAATAAAAAAATTTTAATGAACTTTTTACTCACTTTTTGAGTTTTTAGTTCTTTTAATTCTTTTAGAATTAATGTTTACTTGTCAATTTATTGGCAGAGTTGAGCCATTTGAGTGAGTTACTGCTCCTAGTGGGCTTTTCCTAAAAAAATAAAATTTCTTGGATACTTCCTCATGAGTGAATGGACTGAAAATCCGACCGGCTTCTAGTTCTTTCTTAAAATTATTGTGTATCTCTTTCTTGGAAAGTTTTGCTGATGCGTGATTTGGAGGGGTGTACCACCCCCAATCCAAGTATCTGTGTTGGGCAGGGGGTACAAGTCAATTACTCTGTGGCTCCTTTAAGAAAGGGGAAGAATGTGGGCAATGGCTACACACTGAAGGTTCAATTAATTTTCAAGTATTTTATTTCTTTGTAAGTATGTAAGTATTATTAAGGGGTGTTGTCCAGTGGGACTTTGGATTTTAATTCTCTGCTGAACAGATTTGGGGAAAACACTGAGGAGAGAGCTCCTTTTATAGATGATGAATAGAGAGAGAGAGAGAGAAAATTTTTAACTCCTTCAAGGTCTAGAGTCCTGTCAGTGAGGTCATGGGAAAAAAAGAAGTGATCCACTGTGGGAAAACAAATAGAGTGACACAATGTGAAATAATGCTTTGGAACTGCATGAGAGTATTGGCTATGTAAATTTGTATGTATTATTTAGTATGGACTATACTTAGAATCATAAATAAATATGGAATCAAATAATAAGTATATATTTTATCTTGAATAACCCTAGGTACCTCTTCTTGAGTCTTCTTCCTTGAATATCTTCTAAACTAGTGAACTATTTGATATGCTTCTGACAAGTGATTAAGGGTAAAATTGAGTGTAAAATCCAAAAATGCATTAATAATTTAATGATTTTGAGTCCTTGATGGTGAAAAATAAGTAATGTAATTTAATAATTAAATAACTACCACACCATATCTGGGAGATCTATTGTATCGGTGGTAGTTGATAAAGTTGTTGTTTCCCCGGTATTTATTCCTAAACCGTTCTGATTGTTCGGTTTGCCTACCTCTATAAATTGGGTTTCTTCCTTCTTTTTGGTGGATGATGGTCAGTTTAATTGCAGGTTTTCTTTCTGTGCATGTATTCTCTTTGCCTGTAAAAGGGTCCCACCCTGCTCTTGGACCTTCCGGCCTATAACGGTTGTCTCCAAACTCCAACTTGTTCAGTGATCTTGCTTTGCTGTAGCATAATTGTGCAATGTCCTTCCTCAAGACAGAGATGTATGGGAAAGCAGAGGCACCTTTCACTTGTAATCTATGTAACAAGGCATTTGCTTGTACATGTATGTTGTACCTGAAACCAGCGCAAAACATGTCTGCTTGCATAATTTTGTCTACATTTTTCTTGTGTAAAAGGATCCATTCAGCTAAATTTTTAAAGCCATACACATCATTCATTGCAAGGTGAAATTTCTGGTAGTTCATTGTCCATTTCACATAGGACTGTGACCACTTGCGGAGTGTGGGGTATCATGTGTGATGAAATAATGATTGATAAACCTAAGACCAGAATTCATTTCAAAGAATAAAAATAAACAAAATAAAATAAATAAATAAACTTTTGACAACTTTTTATAGAAAGAAATGTAATAGCTTAAAAATAACCAACAGGCAGGTTTTGTCTTTTAATTATTTTTTTAATATGATTTAGAAGGCATATGAGGAATAAGAAAATAAACAAGAACTGAATGAAAAACATATTACAGTTTTATTCTATATTTAATTGATATTTTATTTTAGAAAAGAAATCTTACTGAAATGAGAGATGATATCTTCTTGATTAAGTTTTAGTAGAGCTTTTAGTTTATTGATGTTGAAGTCTGATTTAATAAATAGTAGTTAGCAAAGGAAACTTTCAGCAGTGCTGAATCAAATTTATTATACCAGTTATTTGTTCCGAATTGTGACTTGATGCACTTGTTGAAGTTTTTGGATTGTTGGAATTTAATTTTTTGAATAAGAATTCACAATTTGAATTATAAATCTAATTTAGAAACTACACAAAAGGAGAAAACTAAATTTGGAGTATTCACACTCCAGCTCAACTTATGACTAGATTATTCTCATTTCAACACGCCACCTTGATTCAACTTGCAGGTTGCTTGAACCAGTAGCCGCAAAGAGTTTTCATCACATGCTTTTGTGAGTGCATCTGCAACCATTTCTTCTCGCGGAATGAGCTGAATGAAAATTTGTTTTCATTGAAATCTACTCTTAAAGACTTAGTTTTAAGGTCGATGTGTTTTGATTTGGATCTTGATCCAAATTTTCTGATTTTATCATTTAACCTTTATTGTTGATATAAAATAATATTGGTTTAAGTGAAGTTTGCCATGAGTCTGAGACTAATTGCTTGAGCCAGGAACATTAGTCTTGACTGTCTGATAAAGCATTCAATTCAAAATCTCTTGAGTTCTTGACAATGTTTTGTTGCTTCCCGCTAGTCCATATGACCCACGGTCTTTCCCTTCCCTTTGGCCGAAATCTCACATGCACATCTCTTCCTCTCAGCTTCATTGGGTCCTTTTCTCTCATTCTTTCTCCTTTTTTTTTTTTTTTTTCATTGTATATATTAACTCTTTTGTAAACAATGCAATTCAAAGAAGCTGTCAAATTTACAATAAAAAAACAAAAAACAGGTGAATGATGGGATTAAGGACCGAAAGAAAAAAAAAGGCACGAGCCGGCCCTAAAGCAAAATAAAAAAAGCATCAGGTCTCTTCTTAGTCCCATGTAGCATGCCAGATGGGACAATCAGCCAACCCGACCCCAAACTGTGCTTAGCTGGGTTGGGATCTTGAAGAAGAGCAGGCGCGGTGGAGCTGAGCTGGACCTCCCCTCAAGAGCAGCTGGTCGGCCCATGCACCATTCACCCAGACTTTTGGTGGTGTCGCGAAAACCAACGACCAGTGACCACCGTAGGTCACCAAGCCAAAGTGCGGGGTCGGACCAACCTCCCTTGCTGGGTTTACAATGTATGTACATATGTACAACAGACTACAGTGCTGTGTGCTGTCAGTAGCTGTCGATCCCCGAAAAAAGAGCGCCAATTGATTCTCTACCTAAATACGTAACTCGGAGTCTGTATGTAAGCTGTATGTAGATAGCTGCCTAAATAATTGTGCAGCTCGGTTGATCATCTCAATCGATTCCGACCTTCATGAAATGTGTTTACATAACAAATTAACAGTATCTATTTAATTAAAAAGGTAAATACATATTATGTGGCCATGCACATATGATCATTCCGGTTGATCGTTCCTCAGCTTTAACTAGGGGTGAGCCCCGGGGCATTCGGGATGAGTTTTTGGCCGCCCGTTACCCCGTCCCGAAAACCACCCGGGGACTCATGGTCATGCCCCGTTAAGACTCCCAAATTGCCGACCGGTGCAACATCCAAAAATCCACGTTTTTTATTTACACTTTTTTTTGTTTTTTTTGTTTTTTTTCTCTTTTTTTGTATTTTTTAACTTTTTTTTCATTTTTTTTTATCTTTTTTTTAACTTTTTTTAACTTTTATTAACTTTTTTTAACTTTTTTTATCTTTTTCATATTTTTTGAAAATTGATCTTTTGATTTTTCTTAAATAAGCTTATATTGCCCCCCGCCCTTCCCCCTGAAAAATCACGCGGGGGGTTAACGGGATGTGCCCCTCCTGGCCCGGTAGACCGTACCCCGCGGGAACCACCCGGGGAACGGTAAACGGGGCTCAGGCCTAGCTTTAACCTTTCCTTGCGGTCTTCTTAGTCTTCTTGCCTGACAGTCTGACTTGTATACATATTTTTTATTCCTCAGAATTCCTAACAATTTATATTGCGCCTGGAGTTGTTGGAATCACACGGAAATTCGATCCAGGAATATGTAACTAGCTATAAAAATTAAATGAAATACAGTCAATTGCACAAAATATTCATCAATTCTAAAGACGCAAGTGAACGGAGGAGGAAGTGACTCCAAGTTGTGTGTTTATTGAGTAGGTGCTAAGCTCATGGATTCCTCTTGTTCTGATCATGTTGAGCCTCTTTCAACTCGTCGAGTTGCGCCGATTGAAGACCAGCCCAAGCTTAGCTTATCTTGACTCTTTCTTGTCTCCAGGTTTGAACGTCTTTACTCTCCCCCAGTTGCCAATTGAATTCAAATACACCACCTGCAACATCAACTACATATCTACGTATTTTTGATTTTAATTCAATGAAGCGCAATCCACGTTTACCATTCATCATTCACAGTGTCACTGATTGATACAGTGATGGGCCGATCCACCACTCGTGGGCAAGTCTCAAGCTGTGGATTGAGTTGAGTCTTGTTATTTCTTTTCTTCCTCCTTGAACAACAATTCAATGGTCTTTGTTAAATTGTTAGGAGGTGGTATGTACCTTAACCTTTTCAAAGAAATTCATGTGACTAGACTCCATACAGCGAACTTCAAACTATCCATCTCTTCCATCATCTCATCTTTTTACCTCCGTACGTAGTTTAGTACATCATGCCAAACACAATACAGCTCGCTTCAATTCAGTTCATGGTTTTTTTTTCTCCCTCTGTTTCAATTTTTTTATCTGTTGGATCCGATCTGATGAATATGTACCGTTCTCTTTTTTTGTTGTGCCCTAAACTCGTCTTCCTCCATCTTCCCCCAGCTTCCTCATCCCCATGTGCCCATGTCTATTTTTTTTTCTTCTTTTTTTTTTTTTTCGAGACATTGGTTTGTTTGGCCACATAGTACATAAATGATCATCCCCTCTGCTGCAGTCCGACTTTCGTTCATCTCAAGGAGATCATCATCTTGCTCGATTGGCACATTCCTGTGTCCTCTTCCCTTTTTTTATTCATTTCCATCCTTGTCTCTTTGCACTACAACATTTACATCATCTCTTTTCTTTACCGGGCTTTGCTTCATCAAGAACTCGATTGCAAACTCACTTGAAAACATTTCATTTTACTTACTCCTAGTCACTTTTAATCTTAATCATCTTCTTCTCTCCCCCTTTTAATCAACTCATTCTTGCTTGTTGACTATTCCATTCCCTTATCATTATCCTTATTATTCTTAGATATCAATCATCCTATATTCACTCCCGATTTCCTTGCGTACTCCTCTGCCTCATCCTTGCTCCTTTCCTCACACACGTCACCTCCACCCCCTCTGAGCCGCTCTAATCGCTCGTCATCATGACTGGCATGCTGCTCTCCGATTCTACTACCATCCTCTCAACTCATCATCGATCTGCCCGCGAAAACAGTTCTTCCTCACACTCCGATTATCATCCCCATTCATCTCATTCTTGCCTTCGTCAACCTCCTCTCCTCTCCTACTCGATGCTACCGACTCATCAATCTAGTTCACCTACTCACCCTAGCCTGTCTCCATCCAGCCTTCGTGCAATGTCGGATAGGCCAACGCTTCCTGGAATCGCCAGCATACTTGCCTTTGCAGGTCAGCGTAAGTCGAAGCTCCGTCCACCCGCTCTACTGTTTTCCTATCTCTCCAACACATGAACATCCCTTTTCTCTCTTTTTTCCGTTGCTACTCGGGATCCTGGCTTGCTCGCACTACAAGTTAGATTTCCATCCGATCTACCTTTGTTGCGCATACATTTTGCACAACATTCACCTCAATCCCTACTATTCTCTTATCAGAATGGTTTCACTTGCGACTACATGTTAGCAGATCAATGATTCTTCTCCTCAAATTTGACTTGCCTCCACAATTTCTAGTCCATTCTCCTATCCTCGTTGCTGAATGATCATCTAACACGAATTGATTTCTGCTTTCCCACTGAAACTAGCCCGACCCACCCGCTCTTCTGCAACATCTCTTCCTTCTCGTCCATCACAGTCATCGGATCCCGTCGCACATGTACTGCCGGCCTTCATCAATATTCCACCATTCCCTAAGGCCCCGCCTGTCGACAATCAACCCTCGCCGCCGATCTCTTGTGTGCCAGCCACTCCTCGAGGTCACCCTAGCCGAAACTCAAGCATTGCCGTTGTTGATCGCTCCCCAAAATACACAAACCGTGCTCCTTCGCTCCCTCAGCATTTTCGACATATCCTCTCCACTACCTGCCCTCCAACCTCGAAGCATCTCTCCTGCTCAAATGCTTCAATACCGGCGCCTCCCTCATTTCAGAAGATTTGCCAGGAACCAACTCATCCGTATGGAAATGATTTAGTTTCTCCTATCAGTGATCGGTTCCCAGAGCGTAGATACTCACAGTCGTCGAAGACAGAACGAACCTGGTCAAATGAAGACAATGGAGTTGACCCCTGCTGGAATAGCTCATGCTCAATATCAGAGGATCCCAGAAGTCATAGTTGTAACCGACGGTGGGACCCCCATGAAAGCTCTTCTCATTGCCACAATGACAGCCAAGCAGCCGGTAATCCATCAATTGATTCATCTTCTCCAATGTCCGTATCTCCCGAGATCTGTTCATCTTCCAAGCTGGGTGGCTCAGGGATGAGCAACATCGCGTCTTGTCCTCAAAATCATCGATACCAATGCTTGGAGGTCGGCTGTGGGAAAACATTTTCTCGGCCAAGTAGTCTCAAGATTCATAGTTATAGTCATACTGGGCAGAAACCATTCAAGTGCATGAGATGTGACCGGGCCTTTTCCGTGCAGAGTAATCTAAAACGTCACCAGAGTGAGTCCAAATAAAACAAGAAAGATCACAATGGTCACTCATTCACTTTTACTCTACAGAGGTCCACGAAAAGCGGAGTATCGCTTTATATTCAAGAGCGATTTCCGGGAACGGCAATGTGACAACTCCGATGATGGTGTACGAAAGTGGCTCAGGGCGTTTGCTTGAAAGCCAAAGTAAAAACCCTTGGCAAAGTAATTCTTGAGAGGAGTTGAGATTTGTTGTCTGATTTATCAATTTCTTTTGATCTGAATAAGAAAAGAAAAATGAAAACAATCTAGATGCATCAGTCGATAAATGATCTTGATAAAATTACTCTCAATTTGGCCGATTGACTTTGAGGAATGATCAAAGCGTGTTTGCCATTGTCTATGAGATAACTACTGCTAGCTGTGCGCTTGCTAGTTTTTGACTTGGAAAAACTAAGTCAAATTGAATAAAAATCTCGTCAGTTCAAAATATACTTACTTGAATAAGATGATCAAAAATGATTCCAAAAATAATAAGTTGATAAGTATATGATACAGATTACAAAGTAGCAACTGCAGTACAGATGATATAGATGCAAAGATGAGTTTTGGCAACATCTCCCCTTTTTTTGAAAAAAGAATAGATACACTTAAAAAAGAATAGATACACTTAAAAAAGGATGAAAAGCTGGGTTGACCTGGTTATCTAAGAGTATCCACCCTCATGCTCTTTAGCTTGCTCTTTGAGCCCATTTTACCAAGTTTTAGCTCCCATGCTCCCCCTCATGCTCCCTTTAGGGCTCTTTAACAAACTACTTGCCAGGAGACGCGCTAAGATTTGGTAAGTTTATGTCAGACGCTGTGATGCCAGGGATACAATGCCCTTTAGCTACACATGCTGCAAAATAAGTATAAGTAGTTTCAAAGCTACTTTTACCACAGTTTGGTGATGGTAGGGGAGTAAGAGGGGCCAGATAAACTGGAGTTGTGTATCCCTCTCAGGAAATAAGGGGTCAGAGCGCACTCTGGGGTAATTTTAACCCTTTTGAAGTTGGAGTCCAACTTGTATTTGGGGCCTGATACATATCAGGGGTATTTATACCCAATAAACCACAAAGTGGTATAGTCTTATGACTTTCAGAAGGGTCAGAAGACTTACCTGAGACCAAATTACAACAGAGCATCCGTGACAGGCGGTGTGGTTGAGTGAGGAGAGCTGACTGGAGTTCTGAAGAGGATCCAGTAGGCATAGTTGAGGTGGAATGGGTATTTTAAGGCTATGGAGTGACTGAATACTATGAAGTGTATGTATGTAACTAGTTATAGCTGTGTAAAGATGATTCTGGTAATTGGTAGGACGGTTGAGAGGCCTCCTTATATAACATTTCCAATCCCTGTGGTGTACAGGATAACCAAAAGTTAACTGAAACTGGGGTTATCATGTTTTTAGGGCACTTTTCCTATGTTACTGTATTTTTAGTTCAATACTGGAGGGTCTAGACCAGTACTTGTTATTTTTAACGTGTTGTGTAACCTCTTAGGTACTTGTGATTAATTTGGTATCCTTGGGGCTTTATTTTTTTGGCCAGGATAAATGCTGGAAGGTAACCTGTATTGCTACTAGTGCAATACAGCTGTTTTCTTTAGAACCAAGTGTTTGGTCACACCTTAGGTCTTTTAAATGTATCCGTGGTTAGTTCACCATGTGATCATGAGCTGATAATTATTTGGGGCGCTCTGAGGTCATTTTGAATGATACAGATACTCCACAAACATGTGCTATAGCTGTAATTATGAGGCATGTTCACTGTGTGCTTTCTCTCTTACCTCATGTTTGGCCAAGCCCCTTATTTATGTAACATACATGGGGCTTCCAGTATTTTTCTTTCACCATTTGGAAGCTTTGGTTCTGTAATTTTTGTGCAATTTAACAAGACATATGCAAATGGCCTGTATTTAGCAGTATTCTTGTTTCAAATTAACTTCTAAACTAAGCATAAATCCGCTATTTTTCATACATTTTTGACTTAGTACATAGTAGCTCTCACACATGTACATGCCAACAACATGTGTAAGAAGCGTTTTTACACATGAACACAGCTTAAACTGGTGTTATCCTAGTTTCTGCCCAGTTATGGAAAAAAGGGTTAAGGGGTAGGAATTTGGGGGTACACCCAGTGAGTGACCCTAGGTTATTTTTCATGGGGAATCCATTGATGAAATAATATTTTTACTATTCTTACTCCTTAGTAGTGTTCATACTATGTTACTGTTCTTACTAATATTTTTAGTCATAAAAATATTATAAAAATTATTTAAGCTATTTTGTTAATTCGCTCTAACATAGTAGCCAGCTGACAGCTTACCTTTGACCAACTAGCCTCCAAAACTGCCTACATAACAAGAGACAATTGACTCTCCTTTGTACTCCATGCTCCAACTCTGTAACTTTGACAAGTCCACCAAAAAAACAAAATGTCCACTCAAGACACCATGGTCACCACCACCCAGAGCAACACCAATACTCAAAAAAAAAAAAAAAGATCTCCAAACTGACTCCCCCTTGAGGAAGGACAACTGGAGATCTCATGGATCAACACCAGCAAACAGCCCCAGTTTGTTGCCAACCAAACCGGCAAGACATTTTTCATGAAATGGCACAGGATTTCAACACCCATTGCAAGGTGCACTTTTGTGACCATCAACAAATTAAGACACATTAAGCTTTAATTCTTGATATTTGTTATAAATTTACTGACTTTTATGTTTTTTTATCTTTATTTAGATGGACCACACTCAATAGCGCCACACTCTGATTCTCAGCAATCTACAATCTAATTGAATTTTTCCCTCCTAGTGGCTCAGCTCCTGACAACTGGCTTGCTGCTGCCAAGACCAATTACCAAGAGGAGACCAAGGGGATTGCATTAAAATCCCTCCTGGCCTGGAAAAAGCTTTTCTTTCCCCCAAGTGGCAGGCTGACCCTTGTTTGGATAACCCAGCAGCTTCCCCATTGGCTTTATCTGATCAATCAATTGAGGACAATCAAAGTGATGCCACCACAACCGGTCCTTGAAATACCCCCATTCATTGTTCTGCTAGCTCTCTCAGTCGCCCAATTGGCCAGAAGGTGGCCAAAACAGGTGCATTGATGCCTACCATGACAAGGAGTTACTATCCCAAGCCAGCAAGTTCAACAGCATCATCAAGGATTGATTTACTGCCCTTGCTGAAGGAAACAATATTCTTAAAAACAAAAACACCAAAATAGGCAAAATTAAAGTTGTTTACACTGACAAATTCCTCTGTCTGTCCCATTTTAATGATCATGGTAAAAAGCTCTTGTAAGTCCAATCCGTTAGATATGAACTATTAAACTTTTGATATTAAATTTCCTTTTGCTTGATTTTTCTTCCATATTGTTACTATTTCTACTTCTCTTAACTTCATGATCATGATAGAACAGATGTTGATTGGAAATCCTGTCAATTTGACCTGACTTGATTGAGAATAATAGGTAGGAGAGATAGCAATAGTACCAAAAATAAGAAAAATATTGTCAAGATTTGAATCAAAATCATAAAAGACTTAATCAATCTAAAAATCAAGAAAATAAAAATAAAATAAAGAAAAATTCTGCAATGATGTTTATGAATTAAAAATATTCTTTTTACCATGATTTAAAAAACTCAAAGTAAGTTTTTCATGAAGTTTAAATAAATTAAAAATAATATTTTTATTGTTTAAAATTGATTAAGAAAATTTTAATCCGTATTAGCAGTGATTTCACCTGCAGGATTATTTTTAAAAATGGTCAACAAGACCAAAAATGAACTATGATGTCATAGTCATTAAAAATTATAAAACTAAAATAAATAACGGTCAACAAGCTCTTGACCAGATTTTTCTCATACAAAACGTTATTAAATATTTTTATTAAGAAATAAATAAAAATAAAAATTTAAAGTAAAATTATTAAATCAACGGTCAACAAGACCTAAAAAGTTCTTCTCATATCAATCTTAATTTATTATCTTTATCATTAATAAAATAAAAAGAATAAAAATATTAAAAATATTAAAAACAGTCAACAAGACTTTTCACATTAATTTATTATCTTTATTATTAATAAAATAAGAAAGAATAAAAATATTAAAATATTAAAAATAGTCAACAAAACTTTTTACACTAATTATATTTTATAATAATTATTATCATTAAATTATTTCTTTATTCTTATCACATTACAATTTTTACCAAACTTTGCCTTCAGGTAAAATTTATTTTCTTTTTATCATTTTATTTTTATTATCATTGTATGATTAAAAATCTTTTAAAAACAATCTAATAAAGAAATAAAAACTTCAGTTTTGTAAATTCTTTTAAATATAAGCAGGAGAAAAAGAGCAAATGATATTGACTTCAGTGAGGCAATGAGTAAACCTCTGTCTATTGGAAAAGGGTAAGCTATTTCCATTCAACCTGTAAAAATTATTCAAAAATTTCGAAAAGAAAGAGAAAAAATAATTCATGAGCAAGAAGTTGTGAGTGTTTTCATAAATAAATAAATAAGTAAATAAATAAACAAAATAAAGATAACAACAGAAATTGATTCATCAAGTTGAAATCTACATGTTTAATTTTATATAAAGTTTTCATTTGAGAAAAATGAAGTGTTTTCAATAAGGTAAATCTGAAAAGAAAAATTATAATTTTTTTTGAATAAAATTGATTTGTTTGAAGAACATCTCAAAAGATTAAAATAGGTAAATAAATAATTTACATGAAAATTATTTAAAATAAAAATTAAATTATAAATATTCAAAATCAATTTTTATATAAATAAATAAAAAATCACATTTCATGGACGCAAAATATCAAAATGTGAAATAAAATGAGATGAGATGAAATAATTATAAATTTGAAAAACATAAAAACAAATCATGAATTAGAATTGACACAATTGACTGAAATCATTTCTATTTTTTATTCAATTACACAGATTGAAATCAAGAAACAGAAAAACAAAAGAATTAATTTGAAAATAATTTTTCTCTTTTTAAAATAAAATAAAATAAAATTTTAAACAAAGAATTCGAAAAAAATATCATTAATTAAAAATAAATCAAAACAAAATTAAAACATGATTTAAATAAAAATTTTATTATTTAAAATATTAATTATTAACTGAAAATTACAAGAATAATACTTAATTAAATTATCTATCATTGTTATTATATTTATTAACAATCATTATTATTATTTAAATTTAATTAATTTCTAAAAAAAGAATGAAATTTCATTTTATTGAAATTAATAAACAATTAGATCAAGTATTAAATTTTTTCAATTGAATTGAAGTAGTAATGAACTGATTGAAATACTGACCTGAGTTTCCAAAATTCCTCTGAATCTTTATCCTGGTATCACATTGGATGAAGATGGTATCTCACTGCCTCCCTATTTATATATTATTGCAATTATTCACATTTTTTATAAGTTTTAGCTGCTTTTTATTTCTTCAGTAATTATGTTTTTGCCCGCTACACTCTTGGTTAATGCTAACATGTAGCGTAGCTTATAAAAAGCTATGTAGCACGCTACAGGGAAAGCTGAGTAGCGTTAGCTGGTTTTTTTATGGCTCAGCTAACGCTACAAAAAAAAATATCAAATTTTCTGTAGAGTCAGTTTCTAAAATCATTTGCTAACTGTAACTTCTTGTTAGCCTAGCACAAAAAGCTAACACTACACTACACTAACACTATCTTCAGCGTAGCTGACCCACCTGTTGAACTTCTAAATTTATTACTAAAAAACTTAAACCAGACTAGAAAAAGAAACAAGTCAAAAAAATAGAAAGAAGCATAAAGAAAAAATAATCAAAAAGAAAACAAACCAAAAGAATAATTCTAGTGAATTTTTAAGAGAGGATAATTGGACTTAATGAGGAGGATTTTTTGGTCAGACTGATGAAAGAGAGCAGAAGAAAGTAGAAACATGAAAGAAAGCAGTGAGCAATTTAAGAGAGTGAATTAGTTCTTTTGACTTCAAACAGCAAGAAAACAAGAATGAGAAAAAGAATAAAAAAGAAACAAACAGCAGTGATAAAACACTAAGAAGTAATTGAGATTAAGAATTCTTGAAATGATTCTAGGAAAACAGGGAGGATACTAGAATCTTTGAGATCAAGAATGAGAAGTTAGATTGATGTGAGTGATTGTTGAAAGAAGGCTTGATTGAGTACTTCACTAGTTTTATTCCTGCCTCTGATGTACTTGATGTAATTGAGAACTTGGTTCTTGATTTTTAAGTAAATGATGAGCAGATGAAAAGAAGCTACCGGTGTAAAAATGTGTTGAGAGAGACAAGGAAGGAAAAATGGTAACAGCAAGAGACCCCCTGGCAATTTGACTAAGCCATCAAAAAACTCAACACCACCCTTGCCTACTAGGTTGTCCTTCCAGCCTCCCTGGAACTTTTTTTATGCCCACTCAATCCCTTCCTTTTATTAACCTTCCTTCTTGATCCTCTCTTTTTTTCCCCAACCGCTTTATTGAATCTTTAAAATTTGGTTAAAACAATTAAATTGTCTTGATTTTTATTTATTCTCATTCCTGCTGTTTTTATACTAACTGCCTGCTCACTTGATTGAAATCCAGATACCATATTGTTTTTGGACCATGCATTGACTTAAGACTACCCATTGAGCAATTGAGATGACAATCCCACAATAAGTTAACAGAGAGAAAAATTGGATCAAAAGAAATCTATTGTTTTGAGAGAACCTCAATATGAGACAACAGAGATATATAAAAAAAAAGCACGGAAAGATTCTTATGACTTAATGGAGATACAAAATAACATAACTTGCCGGGTCATAGCCCCAATGCAAAAGTGGAGAGGAGAGTTTGCTAAAATGGAGAAAGAAATAAAAAACTAATATTCATATATTCACCTCATTGCTTCATAGCATCCAGGTTTAGATCTTGAGGTCTCCACGTAATTGGGAATGAGTCAGGGGGTTATGAAGATTGAATTTGTTTTGAATGTAAGATCCAAAAGTCTGGGTGATAACGGGGTCATGATGATTTGGGACAATTTTGGCGGAGGGATCATTGAGGAAGTCGTCATGCACCAATTTCTCCTCCACAACCATGTTATGGAGTATGATGCAGAAAGTCATCATCTCCATAACATTTATTTTTTCCCACAATTGACAGCCAGTCTTCAGGAAAGCCCAACGTGCCTGAAGGACTCCAAACACTCTCTCAATGTCCTTTCTGGCCAATTCTTGAAGCTTGGAGAAGTGTTTTGAGGCCCCATCTTGAGGATTCTTAATTTTGCTAACTAGGGCTGACCACGGAAGATAAATAGAGTCACATAAATAGTAGCTGGTTGTATATTTGTGGCAGTTGATTGTGTAATGGATGGCGTCAGAGGCCCCAGTGAGTAAGCGGTCAAACATATGGCTGTGGTGAAGTATGTTGATATGATTTAACACCCCGGGAGTGCCGAAGAACACATGCCAGATGCGGAGGTTTTTACTTGCAATGGCTTCAAGAACAATAGTTGGGTTTTTTTCCTTGCCCCTAAACTGACCAGCCCGACCCTCAGGGCAGTTCTTCCATGCCCATTGCATGCCATCAATACTGCCCAAACAACCATGAAACCCTTGCTCTTTGTTTTCTGTAAATATAATCCTAAGTTCATCATGATTGGGTGGTTGGAGGTATGCAGCGGCATGGAGTGTGATAACATTTGAAACAAAGTATTTGAGAGTTTTCAGAGACTTAGTTTTTCCAATCCGGACATACTCATCTGTTAAATCTGCACTGATGCCATACACCAGTTGTTGGATCAAAGCTGTAAGCTTTTGATGGGGTGATAGTCCTAGCTGCCCACAGAAATCCTAAAAGAAAGGGCAAGATCAGGTCAGTATTGATTTAAAAGGGAGACAAATTTAATAAAAGAAAAGTAAAAACAATAGGTGCACTGCTTTTAACTTCCAAAAGCAATTGTGTTCTTGAACGTTGTGGGTTAATCACAAAAATAAAGCCTTGCTCATACAGAACCTTTGCTCAAACATCCTTTTGTTGTAAATAGGATGTTGGAAAAAGTAGTCCTTCATCAATTGATCATGTCCTGCAAGCCGATCATCAAGAATGATGGCCTGTTTGCTACTTGGCAAGTTTGTCCTAGGTTCAGGCTGTTGAGCTTGTGTATGCTTCCAATTGTCTTTCACACATGTTATGAATCTATGACATGTCCTTTCTTTCTTATGTTTCAATCACATGTCATCTTTGTGACATGTCTCATAGTTGTAGTCTTACCTCGACCAGATAGTGTGAATGATTTCTTTTCTCATCATGTTCCCACTATCTGATCCAGTGCACTCAACACAGGCATGGGTTTGTATGCTATTGAGAGAAGTTTCTGGAAAAATCTTTCCTCTTGCATGTATAAAAGGAGGTCAATCAGATCCATTGTGAGTTACAAAAGTTGAACACTGGATGATGTTGCCAAACAGGGTGGTCAGCCACTGGCATCTTGGTCTTTAGCTACATAACCAGCCGCAAAAGACACACAGGGGTGGTTTGGGTTGGTAAATTTGGGATTAACACCCACACAGCTCTTTAGCCAAGAAAACTTGCATAAAGATTTAACTCAATGGAGGTGGATGCTGTTTATTAATGACTAAGGGATTTCAAGATTGAATAATTAAGATTGATTGCTCGGAAGGGAATAGCACACTAAACAAGGAACTCAATAAATGAATTGACAATGAAGATGAAAAAGAACAACCAACACCACAAAAAATTGGATGCCACCCGTATGCAGGTGGCAAGTTGTATCTCCTGTGTACCCAAGTGATATCTCAAGAGGTATCTTGGTTAGATCTTCAGTTGATTTCACCCATCCCCCCTGGGTCCACAGGGGTTATTACAACACCCTCATTTCTACATCCCCCCATTATCACCCTACCCACTGCAGCCAATTCCCTCATAGAAAACATCCATCAGTGGAGTTCATTTAGTAAATTATCATCCTTATACCTTACACTGATTTACACCATGGGAAAACTGGGCTCACTGCAGTGGAGTTCATTTAGTAAATTATCATCCTTATACCTTACACTGATTTACACCATGGGAAAACTGGGCTCACTGGTCAGCCAGTGAGCCCAGTTTTCCCATGGTGTTAATAAAGGGACTCAAATTTATCCACCATCTGCGGGGATGGGTGGACAACCCATTCACCCCCAAAATCACCAGAGTTTCTCCCTCCAATTACACAACTACCTGGGTTGGAAGAATTTACTTGCTTCTCAACCATGTTGGTGGTTGGAGGGTAGTCAGCCACACTCACTGTGTCCCACCAAGTAGACAAGGATAGATTCTTCTTTCCTACTGCCATACATGAGCCTATCACCCTTATTCTCCTGATTGATCCCACCAAGTAGACAAGGATAGATTCTTCTTTCCTCCTGCCATACATGAGCCTATCACCCTTATTCTCCTGATTGATTGGAGTCAAAAGCTCTCTCCCCTTCAATCCACCAGTTGGTGAGCACCTTGATGCCTCTTGAATCAGGTGACTAATCCTTTGCTAGAGCATAAATTTTCCATAATACACACATTGGGACATAGGATAAGATATTTACTTGTGACCTTCATATGAGAACATCAAAACATCACAAACCTATATGGATTTAGAATCTAATCTACAAATTGTAATGTCATTTTTACTGCAAGCAAAATATGCAGACAACATATCACACAATTTGCCCTCTGTATTTTTTCATTTTTTCCCTCTTTTATTTTTATCTTTTAATTTGATCATTTTTTTTTATTTTTATCTTTTATCTTTTTTTATTTTTATTTTTTTTCTCTTTTTTATTTTATTTTTTATTTTATCTATTTTTATTCTTGTTATCTATTTTTTTTTATTTGATATTCTTCTTACTTGATTTTACTTATTTCCATTCTATTGTATTTTATTTTTCCTATTTTGTTCTGTTTTATTTATTTATTTCTATCCTATTTTAATTTAATTTAATTTAATTTGATTTAATTTAATTTAATTTAACTTAATTTAATTTAATTTATATTAATTTATTTTATTTTTTGCTCATTATTTTTTTTTGTTGGTTTTTTTTTCTTGTTTGTTGGTTTGTTTTTATTTTATTTGCTTTTTCTTGTTTTTGGATTTTATTTTATCTTCTTTTGCTTTTGTCTTTTGTTTTTTGTCTTGATTTTTCTTTCTTTTTCTTTCTCTTGCTTTTATTATTATTTTTTTCTCTCCTGCTGCTTGAACACCATGCCATCTCTTGAATGAAAAATCACTTACTGGGATGCAAAGCCCTCATTGTGACATTCAACATTTGTGGTCTGTGGCATATGTGTAAGCATGAGAATCAATTTATATATTTGCATTGAGGGTATTCAAATTTCATATGAGGAATTCACTGTAATCCCATAAAAAAAAAAATCATAAAATTTTTGTGGGGGTTATAATTGATTTATGATGAAATCATAATTCCCACCTAAATTCTGGTGATTTTTTGTTTATATTCTATCAAGCTTGTTCCCCCCCTCCCCAAAATTTGTCAAATTAATTTTAATTCTAACAAAAGAAAAGAAATCACAAAAGATTGTGAGTTAAAAAACTGTATGAAAATACACAGTAAAAATTTTCATATTTATTTTTATTTTAAATTTTTCTTACTTTAGGTTTTCAGGATTCACCTAAAAAGAAGCATTTATTAAATCAATAATTACCACCTAATTATAAAGGTGAAGAATTATTCATTAATATCTTTTTATTTTATTAAAATTGAAATAACATTTATTTAAAGTTAAAACTAACTTAAATTTATTTTTACCATTTTACGATTTGATAATTGACAATCGTAAAATGATTTCATGATTCAATTTGATTTTATTTCACGATTAGAATCAATCATTTGTTTTTTCAACACATCTTTTCTTCTTTTACGTCATCAATTTTCATTTTCATTTTTAATCAATCTTCTTTTGTATATTTTTATTAATTCTAAAAAATATTATCATCATTGATCATTAAATTTAATTAGCATTAAAAATTTAATACAAAGTATCTTTTATCAAATTATAATTTTTATCATAATTAACATTATAAAATTTATTTATAATTTAATCATTTATAAATCATTTATTATTTTTCTTAAATACTTCTTTTAACTTATCTATTATTACAATCCAAACATGATTCTTACCTTATTCAATCTTGCCTTTAGGTATTTTTCTTATTACTTTATTTTTATAATTTGTATTATTAAAATTATCAAAATATTGAAATTAATATTATTCTTTAGTTTCTGAAATTTTACAAAATTGACCAAGCATGTAAGTGTCCTTGGCCAAGCCTAATGCTTGGTCAGCCAATACTCAAGTGCTTAAGCTGGCTTGGGTTGGGTCCAAGCCAAAGCCAAATAAGGATCCCACACTTGCAAAAATCTATCAACCCTTACAACAGAGGTTTATTTTTGTTACTTCTCTTTTATGTTTGCTTTCTAATACTTATCCAGTATAACAAATTGTTTTTTCTTTGGTCTACTTTTTGATCTTGTTTTCAAAATATATATACAAACATAATTGTGTTTTGCTGCAGGAAGGTAGTGGGGAGAAAAAAAGCTAAAAAAAAAAGAAAGACAGAGAGAAAGAAAGAAAAGAATTGTTGGGCATGATGTGCAGACCAATTGACCAGCAGCTTTGGTTGGGCCACCAGAAACTTGGTGATGTCCCAACATTCATGACCATCAAAACTTAGTGGATCATTCCTACTTGGCACTGAGGAAAGTCCTTCCGCACTGTTGGGCAGTAGGGCCTTTGGAAAGGATGAAAGCTCCCAACCATAAATTTTGATCAACACTTGGGGGGATTTTGGTATTGACATCTAGTAGTAGCATACCAAAGTATTTCATATTTTGCAAATTTCTGAACTTTTTCTAAATTTTATTTGTAGAGTAGATGGCTCTAAATAAATATGTGAATTTACAACAGGTAACTACTAGATATGTGATTTTACCATAGGTAAGCATCATGACAAAACTATTCCAAGTATGGAAACAAAAGTGTATGAATGAAGATATCAATAATGTATAATTCTATTTCCACAACAATGAATATGACAGTATAATGGCTAAAGAATTCAAGATCTCAGTTTTGCCTTTATGAATGCAAGGTAAATTGGAGGCTGCATATCCAACAGCTGTTTGCCCTCTGATGAAGAAGAAGAAATAATATCTGGATGATAACAATTGCTGGGAAGTCTTGTTGGAACCATTGTGAGTTTCTCTTTAAGCTTAGAAGGTTTTCTCAGCATCCACATTGACTGACCACGTTTATAGTGTCTACCAAGTCTGTCATCTTTGATGATTTCATAGGATTTATCAATCTGATGTCCAAGGGCAGAGAAACCTGGAGATCGCCAGGGGCACTGGAACTTCTGGAAGCAACCATCATTGGAGACCTAGGTGTCAGAACAACATTGGGTTTCACTGAAGATTGCAGACTCATTTTCTGGTAGGTTAAGGGATTCCAAGATCTCTGTGCGGTGATTGGCTGGTAGGTTAAGGGATTCCAAGATCTCTGTGCGGTGATTGGAGAGCTAGAAGGATGAGAACAACAATGTGACAAATGGTACAGAGGAAAGACAATTGAGTAATAAGGAGTAATGACTTACTTGCTTGCACCATCTGTATTTTCTTGTTTGATGTTGCTTTTTTGCATAGGCTTCAGGATGATATTTTCCAGAGTTGATTTCAGATCTCCTCCCCATGAACCACCTCTTGAGGAAAATGGTGAGATTGAACTTGTTATTGTGGGCTGAGTTGAATGGAAAGTTTCTGAATGCGTTGTTTGCATGGGCATGGTTCCAATGTTTGATGATAAGTAGCATGAATAACTGGTTCCAATGGGATTCCAAAGGCTCAGACCAGTTGAAAACACAGCAAGGAAAGTTGATCTTTGTCATATATTCAAGAAAAACATCTCTGGCTAGGATTGATATGCCATGCATTGTGGAGGAGTTGGTTGGGACTAAGGAGGTGGTGGAGAGGATTGGTTGATCCACACAAGATAACTGGAGTAGTTTAGCTTGGTGAAGTTGTGAGGGATTGGGGATTTGTTGCCAATGAGAATCTGGTAACTTGGAGACACTCATCACAACTCTACAGTAGGCTGAGATCCATTGAGTAAAGTGAGAGTTGGAACCAGGGACACTGCTTGAAAAGGCCTTATTTAAGAGCCTGGGATTGGCAGATGGAGCTCCATCCTTGGGGTATCTTACCATGATTGGTTGCTTGGTGTGGACACTGTATGATCATCGGAAGTCAGCACCAAAACATGAGGGATTGGGGATTTGTTGCCAATGAGAATCTGGTAACTTGGAGACACTCATCACAACTCTACAGTAGGCTGAGATCCATTGAGTAAAGTGAGAGTTGGAACCAGGGACACTGCTTGAAAAGGCCTTATTTAAGAGCCTGGGATTGGCAGATGGAGCTCCATCCTTGGGGTATCTTACCATGATTGGTTGCTTGGTGTGGACACTGCATGATCATCGGAAGTCAGCACCAAAACGTGGCGAAAATGGCAAATGATGAATAGGAGGTTCGAAATGGTTTTATTGGCTGATTGCGGTGCCATGGTAGTGGCAAGTTGATGGATGATGACCATAATGAATGAGAATGATAACATTTCTGTGGGCAAGCTGATGGATGGTGACCATGAGTCTGTCTTCATTTCACTTTTAAGTGACAAGCTCATGGATGGCAACCATGAGAAATGAGTCATGTCAGGTTATGAGATTATGTAATGTCAGGTTATGAGATTATGTGATAATCCAACTAACCTACAAAATATTATTTTCATTTTATTATTTGTTTAAATACTTATTATTTACTTATTCAATAATTATTAATTCAATATTTAATAAATTATTAATTTAATATTTAATAATTACTTATTCTTAATTATTAAAATACACAAAATAACTTTTGGATTATGAAATTAAAATTATAATCCAATTAACCTACAAAGATATTATTTTTTACTTATTTATTTAAATAATTATTTATTTATTTATTTAAATTAGTGAATTCATTAATTATTTTATGCTTAAAATATCTTTTTATCTATTTATAAGTATAAAATTATCATTATTTATTTAGATTCTTCTTAAAAATTCATTATAAGTTGCTCACCAACTTATATCATGAATTATTACTATTTTATACATTAAAATCTAAAAACATTCAAATATGAATAAAAATATATAAAATTTAAAAATTCTCATACATGGCAAAAAGTTGGATGCCATGCATGCACCATACTCCCAGGACCCCATAAATAATATTTATGCGGAGGTGGAGTGTATACCCTAGGAGCTATAGGGGTTTGAAAGAGCCAGTCCCTGATTTTTTGACCAAGGAATAGGTCAGAAGCCCCTGGGAAAGGAGGGAAACCCCGCGCCAGGAGGTCTTACATAAGGGAAAACCCCTTTGGGAACTTTTGGAGCGTTTTGGTAACAGGAAAATCATCTGCTATGATTATTCCAATGTTACAGTACACATAAAACGCGCCATGGACGCGCCATGTATGTAATTATGGTTTAGATGGATTTCCCACTATCTGATTACCTACTTGAACAATTCTTGAAGTGTTGTCACGAGAATAAAAGCCCAATTACCTTTGTGGCTCATCTTAACTAATTGACATGAGAATATTATGTCCCCATGGGAAATAAATTTAAATAAAATAGAATAAATGACGTCCCAAGGAATCCTGATTTATCCTAGATACCTGGAGACGTCAGGAAACATCTAGTAACCTTGGTTAAAAGAATTTCCAATGTTACATATGTAATATTTCATAAATAAGTCAAAAACTCGAAATAATGATGTACATTAGATATTTCTATTACAATTTTGTTAATAAATATGTAATAAAAATATGGAGGGAAGGAACATCTCCCCAGACGTGTGAAAACACCCCTGGGAACTTAATAAATAGAGGCCTTCTATTGCCCAATTCCCATTCCTCACTAAATTAATTACAAACTACATACAAACCAATCAAACCAATCAAACCATAAGATAAATACATCAAAAGTAAGTCTATTGCTCGTGTCTTTTGACCAAAGCTCTTAACACTTCTCTTTTTTATCCTGGCACTGAGAGTTATAACTAGATCTGAGAATATTCCCCCCTCCATCTAAGCAATTATAAGATCTCTTAAAAACTATTAGAAGAAAGACTGCGGCCTCCGACAGTAGCCAATCAGCTCAAGCCCTTTCCTAATAGTTATTCCTTTTATTTTGAAGAATTAGTGTCACTTTAAGTGCACATTAGTGACATTCCATACCTCAATAAGACTTAGAAACAAGGTATATCCTTAGTTCTTTAGCAGAGAAGACACTATAAGTGTTATAATAAAAGCTATAAGCCTTTATTAATTACAACATAATATAGGAATACATATTATATTAATATCATCAGGACAGGAATAGTAAAAAGAGCTCAAATTCCTCTTTTGTTTCATATCCAAGCCTGACAAGTCAGAAGATGGATGATAAAATATCTGTGGGCAAGCTTATGGACGGCGACCATGAGTCTGAATGCATAATCACTTTTTGCTGGCAAGTATTGACTGAACTGTGCATCAAGGAGGAAATTCTCATTGAGCTGAACAATATGGCAGCTGCGGCGGGAATGATATTCATAGTTTTGAAACCTAATAGAAGATCAATATAAATTACCATCTCAGGTGGCACGTTGTATTTCTTTTTCTTCATTCAAAACTATTTTTCGTTTACTTTTGTCTTGTCTTGTTGTTCTTAACAACTCACTCATCAAAACTCCTTCCTCGCGTTGCTCAGGTTGATGATAAAATATCTGTGGGCAAGCTTATGGACGGCGACCATGAGTCTGAATGCATAATCACTTTTTGCTGGCAAGTATTGACTGAACTGTGCATCAAGGAGGAAATTCTCATTGAGCTGAACAATATGGCAGCTGCGGCGGGAATGATATTCATAGTTTTGAAACCTAATAGAAGATCAATATAAATTACCATCTCAGGTGGCACGTTGTATTTCTTTTTCTTCATTCAAAACTATTTTTCGTTTACTTTTGTCTTGTCTTGTTGTTCTTAACAACTCACTCATCAAAACTCCTTCCTCGCGTTGCTCAGGTTTGATCATGTTTCCATTTATCTTTTTGCATTCTCATTTCATCGTTTCATTTAAACTCACTCCTCACTCTCATTTGTATTCAGTAAAGGTGTGTTTGTCGTTATCATAATCATAAGGTAGAATACCTTCTAGATTCTGATTCTTGCTGTCACAAAGGTGTGTATGTTGTTTGCAATCCATTCAAAACTATTTTTCATTTACTTTTGTCTCGTCTTGCTGTTCTTAACAACTCACTCATCAAAACTCCTTCCTCGCGTTTCTCAGGTGTGTTTGTTGTTATCATAATCATAAGGTAGAATACCTTCTAGATTCTGATTCTTGCTGTCACAAAGGTGTGTTTGTTGTTATCATAATCATAAGGTAGAATACCTTCTAGATTCTGATTCTTGCTGTCACAAAGATACTTTGTTTCCAAAAGTCATTAGGTTATGAGCCCGTGCTCTTTCTTACTTTAATACTACATAAATTGCGCTAATACAATGACGGAAAAATCTTCGTCTATTCCTTTGTTGGAGAAAACTACATTCTCTTTGTGGAAACACACTGTCAAGGGATATTGTCTCCAGCATGGACTCTGGGATTATCTCGAACCTGTGGTTCAACCAGCTTCAGATCAGACTGATGATCTTAAATCTTACAAAGAAAAACGACCATCTCGAACCTGTGGTTCAACCAGCTTCAGATCAGACTGATGATCTTAAATCTTACAAAGAAAAACGACCAAAGGTGTTGAAAGCTCAACTCTGTGACACCTAAATGACATCTCTTTTTTTTTTTTCTTCTTTCTTTTATTTTTATTTTATGTTTCCTTTGTTCATTAATTTCTTTACTCGCTTTCTCACTTTTCTCAAACTCATGAATCTCAACTCCTGAAATCGCTATAAGCTATCAGCACCTCTCCTCCAAGAACTATCACTCCGGTATTTTACTCTTTGATTCAAAACATTCTCCCAATTTAAAATACTGATCTAAAAAAATCTTTCTCTCAGTCTTTTCTAAAAAACTATTTCTGGCTCACTCATTGCTCTTCTCTAAGCTTTAATCCAAATATCTCAAGCTGTAAGATTTCCTCCTCTTTTCTTTTAGTCATACATTAAAAATGAACTTATCTTAAATAACATTTACTTCTAGAATACAATTGCTGTCTTCTAAAAATCTCAAATGATCTCATCTCCATTATTTGTTCTCTTTTCTAAAGCTTAACTGTTGGTCTCTATTTTCCATCTTTTTGTCTATCATTCTTATCTTAAACTAACTCAAAATTGTGTTTATGAAATAAAAGTCTGGTCCAAAGGTAGCCGGGATTCTTTGCCAGTACATGGGAGATGCAAATTTCAATCGACTGAAAGTCTCTGAAATTGACATCCTCAATCTGGCTGCCATCTGGAAGTTCCTGAATGATCATTATGAATCCAAACAAGTGGACAATCAATCAAAAGTCTATCAAGATTATTTATCTCTCAAATTTAAAAGCAATCTTCCAACCTTTGTTACCAATCTGGACACTCACCTAAGCAACTTAGAAGCCGTTGGAGTAGTTATTGGCAATCCAATAGGCACAGACATTAAGGAATCATTATTCGCGGAAAGCATCCTTGCTAAACTTCCCGGAGAATTTGAACACTATCCAAAGAACTGATGTTCACAAAACGGCCCCTCACCATTCAATCAGTCAAAGACAGTTTACAAAATAAGATTCAAGATTCAACTTCTACCAACTTTGTGGTAAATCTCAAAGAGACCGCGCTTTCTGCTTGTTCCTCTACTTGGCCCAAATGCGCAAATGGAACGCACAATCCAGCAACTCGTCATGAAGAGAAGGATTGCTGGCAAATCCATCCTAAGAAAGCGTCCAAAGCAAAACATAAAGCAAAGAAAGAAACCACTGACTCTTCTGACAATGGATCAATCAAATCACTTTCTACTGGCAGTGGACTTTGCTGCACGGAATCATCTCTAGATACACGCGTTGACAACCAATGTTTTCTCAACAGTGGTGCTAGTCACCACATGTTCGCCAACAAGAAAGCCTTTACATCTTATCGACCGCATGCATCTGAAGTTGAAATAGCGGATGGAAACAAATTGAAAGTTGCGGGAGATGGTTTTGTTGCAGTTAAAACTAGCGGCGGTGAAACTTTAAATCTGAAGGCTCTTCATGTCCCTAAACTTGCGGGAACTCTGATCAGTCCAGGCCGCCTACTGGAACATGGTTGTGTAATGACACACTTGCAAAAGTCTGGCTTTATATTGAACGAAATGGGATGAAATTATTTGA
>JNCO01000911.1:0-25367 GCA_000785685.1 Uromyces viciae-fabae | reverse complement strand
AAAAATGACTTACTAGCAGTATTTGCTTGTGGTGGAAGCTGAGTGTGAAATTGTGCTTTTTCTGCGGATCTAGCAATTTTGGTGGCTAAAAAATGTCGTTTGTTTTTGCGAAGCTTTAAGGGTACAATAGTTTCTTCAAACTCACTACCAGAACTTGAGTCCTGGTGCTGAGGCGTATAATCATCAGAAGTGCAGAGTCGCTTGGAGAGGTGTGAATCTTTATTGGAGAGGTGTGAAAGCTGTGTTGCAAGAATCTTATATTGGGCTATTAATCGCGATCGGCGGTCATTGCGGCCCGGAGTATACCCATACTTGCGCAAATAATGCAGGATTTGTTTTGTATCAAGCGACTCAACCCCTAAGCAGGATTAGAAAATTAGCAAAGGGTGTGAAATAAAACAACAATGCCATCTTCAGGGACACACTTGGGAGTTTTTAAGTAATCTGAATGCTCTTAATGGACTTGTGGGCCGGATAACTGGAGTGCTCGGGATTTTCAGGTGTGTCACCAATGTTGGCCATATGTAACTGGTCAGCACGTGAGGGTGTATTAGCTCCATATAAAGCTTCCAAGGGGCAGGTGGCTTCAAATGGAGGGTTTTCAGAAGTTATCATATCCTAAGTGATCACAAGGTAACCAGAGATCATTTCCTTTTGTTTGAAAGAAGAAATATATGGGATTGCATGAGATGGCTCACAGGAACTAAACCAGGACGTGTTGGATCCTGGTCAAAGGTATTTGCTTTGTGATTTACATTAATTTGCCCATTGTCAAGTTTTTTTGGAACCATTGGAAGGTTGATGGCAGTATTGACACAAAGCAATTTATAAAGACCAATAAGCGCTGGTCTTCGAGCAGAGCCATAATCCACATGATGAGCGTCAAGAACTGATTTTTAATCTTATTCTTTTTTATTCAAAAATCAATTTTTTGTTTTTTATTTTATTTTTTCTTAAAAAAATAAATTTGCAAAAAACAAAAATAAACTATTTAGAATTATAAATTAAATCATAATTATCTTAATATTATTCATAAACATTTTTAATCATTCAAAATCATTCTTATTCATAAAAATATTAAAAATCATCATTTTTAATATTGATTATATATTATTATTATTATCTTTTTCATCTATAAATTTTGGATTACCCTACCTTGCTTTAGGTAAAAAATGTTTATCTTTTTATTATTTTTCATTTATTTAAATATTGAAATTAATATTTTGCTTTAGTTTCTGAAATTTTACACTTTGCAGTAAATTTCCTTTCTTGATTTAGTAAGTCATCGGGAAAAAATCATTGGTTAGCATTACATCATTTGGTCCAGTATTTGAAGACGACTCGATATTTCACGTTACCTTTTCAAACTTTGAATTTGGGGGTGGAGCTCTGGGTGGATGCTGGTTGGGGGGGCAAATTTCAAAGATCAACTTCTGGATATATATCAAAATTTGATGGATGTCCAGTGTCATGGGCATCACGTAGACAAAAAAAAGTAGCCAAGTCAACATTTTCAGCTGAACTTTATCTCTTGGCAATGCAATGGAATTTCATTTTTCATTGATAGGAATTTTGGAATCGGTGTTGGACAATGTAGAAAAAGTAATCTATTGTGATAATAAATCAGCAGTGTTAGTGGCAACTGAAAATGGATCTAGAGGGAAAATGCATCAAATAATGAGGAATTTCTGTTTTGTAAATGATGTTATTAGAGAAGAAAAGTTGAAATTAGTGTGGATAAAAAATGATTTACAGTTGTCAGACTTATTGACAAAAAGATTAAGACCAAATTCACACTTGATGGGAGTCAAAAGTTTGTTTTTAAAATATGGGCAAAGTTTGAAGGTGAGTGTAGGGGGTTAGGCAAACCTTTGCCGTGTAAGAGGAGGATGTGTCACAGGGATTTCACCAATTATGTCATCAACTGTTGTATAAGACCATCTCCACCGCGGGAGGTGAATTTGAGGATGAAAATTCTCATTTCACCTCCCACAGTTCCCAATTTACCTCCTGCACCCGTTGAGGTAACCAGCGCGGGTTGCTATATCCAAAAAAAAACTTGTGAACGGCAATTCCCCACAATTTTCCTTGATTGAACCCCGAATTCATTATTATTATTTTGGGGGTCAGTTTTTGCACCACCCAAATCCTGCCTTGCACCGCCTTTTGAAGTCAGGAGGATGTTGAGTATTGCAAATTTTTTTAAATATTTTTAAAAAATAATTTTAAGGGTCCTAAGCTTACCAAATGTTTTTGACAACCTTCTGAGCCCCCCTGCAATATATTCTGAGCTTTTTGCTAAAAAAAAAACATAGAATTACTCCTTAATATGGGCTAAAAATTTTGTCACATGTAACTCCACACTATTGGAATGTGGGATAATTTTCTTATCCATGGGGAAGCAAAAAAATTCACTTTTAGGTTTACTTTTGCAAAATTTTGATACATGCACCTGTTTTTGCAAAAGTAAATGTAAAAGTGACTTTTTTTGCTTTCCTGCAGATAAAACTTTTACCCCATATTCCAATAGTGTGGAAATACATGTGATAAAAATTTCAGCCCATATTTCCCGCATTGAACATTTATTTTTATTTTTTCTTTTTGATTTACTGTACTCCCTAAATAAGGAGTACTTCAATCGTTTTTTTTAGCTAAAAAGCTCAGAATATGTGGCAGGGGGACTCAGAAGTTTTTCAAAAAAAGTTGGTAAGTTTAGGACCCTTAGAAGTATTTTTTAGCAATATTTAAAAAAAATTGAAAATACTCGACATCCTCCTGACGTCAAAAGGCGGTAAAAGGCAGGATTTGGGTGGTGCAAAAACATAACCCTCAGTATTTATTTATTTATTTTTTTACCTTTGCTCTCATCAAAATCAATGGACCTAACAAATAATGATGAAGATATGGTCTCAATAATATTTAAGCAATCTCAACTTCAACAAATCTTAACTCCAGACGTGGTATTATTGATTGACAAAGATGAAGAAGAAAAAAGAGAAGATGACATCAAGCATGGCGGCTCCAGACCTGGCCACAGGCCCAATCTAGCGCAGAATTTCAAACAGGGCTGTGAAAGGCTACACAAGGACTACTTTTGTGAAGATCCAATCTACCCAGACTACTTGTTTCAACGAAGGTTTTGCATGAGGAGGAAATTATTTTTAAAAATAGTTGACACCGTTGGGGATTACAATATATATTTCAAACAAAAAGTGAATGCAATTGGCCAACCAGGGCTCAGACTGATTCAAAAAGTGGCTTCAGCTATCCGAATGTTAACTTATGGGGGAGCGGCTGATGTTAACAATGAATACCTCAGAATATCTGAAAGTACATCCCTAGAGAGTCTCACCTGCTTTTGTGAAGCAATGATCAATATTTTTGGAGCAGAATTCACCCGAAATCCTACCACTGAAGATATTGAACGCCTCCTTGAAATTGGCCAGTCCTGTGGATTCCCAGGCATGCTAGGATCCTTGGACTGTATGAACTGTGTTTGGAAAAATTGTCCTACAGAATGGGCAGGACAATTCCAAGGGAGGTCGAAGGTATGTGCTTCTTTTTTTTTATTTTTTTCTTAATATTTAACTCAAGGCATGTGCTTTTGATTTTTTTTTCAACAACTATAGTACCAGACAATAATCCTTGAGGCAGTTGCATCACAGGATTTGTAGATATGGCACTCGTATTTTGGGCTTCCGGGATCGCACAATGATGTCAATGTACTCAATTCATCACCCCTTTTTCAAAAAATCCTCAACGGAACTGCTCCTTGCTGTGTATTTTCTATCAATGGCAACACATACCATCAGGGATACTATCTTGCTGATGGAATTTATCCAGATTGGGCTACTTTTGTGAAAATTATAAGCCAGCCACAAGGACAAGAAAGACAAGTAAGGCAATCTCATCTCACCTGTTTTTTTTGTTTGTTTTTTAATTCAAATATGTTTTTTTTTAAAACAAAGCACTTTGAAAAAATGCAAGAAGCGGCCTGAAAATATGTTGAGCAAGCCTCTGGAGTGCTACAAGCATGTTTCTCAATTGTGGCACGACCCCCAAGGCTCTGGAAACACAAAAAATTAATGAAGATCATGAAAACTTGTGTCATCCTCCACAGCATGATGGTGGAGGATGAAAGAGAAGAAACGTACCGTTCCATATATGAAGGGGGAAGTAATTTGATGTCAGTATCCAACTTGGAAAGAAATCATGGTAACCAGGATTACTGGTCATTACTTTCAAATTACCAATCAGTGCGCAGCCCCAATTCCACATACCTTCCACCCAATGGTGTTTGAGTTGTACACCCTAGGAGATAGCAACATTGGATCAAGGTTTTTGTTTGGCATTGGAGAGGATTGGGGGATATATGTTTTTGAAGATGCACTCAGGGGGAGGAGGTGTGAAATCTGAGAAGGAGGATCACTTTCAAGTCACACAGGTTTCTCAGAAAAAGGTGAGTTTCACAGTTTTTACAAGTTGCTATTTGTCAACCTCCAGACATATTTCATGTCTGAAAACTTCAAACAATTTTTTGATTTCAATTATTTTATTTTATTTTATTATTTTATTTGTAGTTTTAGATATTTGAGATATGGAACAAAATAATCACTGCTCTAGTCTAACAGTCAAGGCCCCCCTTACTGGTAAATAAAACCCTATGGCCCAGGTTCAAGTCACCTTAGAGTCATAGAAATAAAAATAAGATAAGGAATTTTTTCACAAATTTAAGATTAAGATAAAAAAGCTCATACTATTTTCTAAGATCACATTCTTGAAAATTTACCCTGCAGATCCCCCAATCTTTTTATCTTTCTTGATGAAATAAATATCCTTGCGCATGATAAAGGGTATAGATTGAGGGTATATAATTTACCCTTATCATGTGCTATTAATTTCCTTTTAATTGATTGGGATTTTATCCCCAATCAAAGCAACTTTAATCCGTGAAATACAGGGATTCTTCCTTGGGGAAGAAAAGAGTATAAATACCCCTGTATTCTCAGAGATTAAAGATCAGATTAATTAGAAACAATAAAAATTAGACACAGTACTTAAAATTCTTTTAGATATATAATATATTTCAAAGATACAAGTAAAGTCTAAAATTATTACTCTAATTTACCTCACTTACTGGGCTCTCTTCTCCTTCTAATACATTGGAAGGAATGTTCCCTTAAAACTAGCTTAGAAGGTTTTTACCTCTCACCTCCCCTCTTAAATATAAGAAGGAGCTCCACCTTTTAGGTGTGAAGACACTCTTTTAGAGTATCCAGTACTACAAAAACACTTGTAGTACTGTAGAATTTTTGTGTACTGTTTGTCACGGCCATTTGGCAGTAGAGACACTCAGTAAAAAGTGTCACAGCTCACACTATTAGCACGGTTCAAATTGGGTTAGTTTTAACTCGTTGCAGTTTATAAGTCAGCAACCATTCCCTGCCAAATTGGCAGGGCCATCGGGCTAAACCTTATTTCACTTTTGCTGACTTATATCCTATGTGAACCGTGCTATTTCTAGCAACTTCTTGATGTTTTTTTTGCCACAACAATAAAATGGCAACCCATTAATTAGCAGATGCGGTGGGGCCAAAATTTGGTGTGCGGAGGTAAATCAAGCATAGCAACTGCTTTTACCTCCCGTGGTGGAGTTGGTCTAAGTAGTTGATCTGTGCAATCTAAGAGCTGGGTGAAGTTGGCTATGATTTCCAGACCCACAGATATATTTTTGATTGTTTAAGACAAATTGTGGGTAGGAATATTTGGGGTCTTGGGTGCCAATTGAGTTTTCAATGTCTTGGGGTCTTGGCTAACCCTTTCTTCTGTGACTCAAACTGCTTTTTGATTACATGCTTGGGCTTTAATTTTGGTATGGCTGTTGTTTGAGATCTAGGTTGAGAATCACTAACTTCCATGTCAGTCAAATAGGGGGGATCAATGACAACCATATTTTGACTAAAAGGAAGGAATCTCAGATAAATAGACCATTTTAAAACCAAAAATATCAACTAGAAAAAAGCGGTGGAAATCAAAAGGTAGCACATAACTCTGGAAGGATTTGGTGTGTTTGGCGACTTGTTTGGTAGCTTGGAAGAGGGATTTCTGGGCGGAGGTGGTGGCAGTGATGGTGTTCCTTTGTTGCGTAGCTTCTCAAGATTGGATGTGGTTGCCACCACTATAGTTTGTTCGACAAGTGTGCCTTGAGCTCCTTGGCGGCTGTTGAAAAATGATACAAGTCAATCTGAGAAAAAAAAAGAGAGTTTATGATCAGAAGTGAGAGGGCGAGATGGAGGGGGAAGCATGGTATGATATTAATTTGGGTGATTTTTTCGGCTGATGTGTTTTCCAAATCAGCCGCCTCTAATTCTGGTAGCTGACTTGCTCATTTTGGGGGTATGTTGATTTGCCCATGAAAGGCGGCAAATCCGAATCATCTTATAGAACGGCTATGTATCGTGATTCGTGAATCGTCCATCTTGCAGTTTTATGCTGTGCATCTTGATTTAACAACTTATGGGATCCTGTGACTAATCGGCGCATTTTTTGTCCGCAACCAATCTGACTCCATTCATCACCCTTCCCCTCCAAACCTTGAACCTTTTCCATTTTGTTTTACCTTCGGTTGATTGTCCTTATATTTCATTTTTTTCGTCCGACATTTCTTATTGATCTACTTCAATCGGTATTGCGGTATCAAATTGTTTCTGGTTTGTTCAACTGACTTATTCTTTCTCAAAATAATAAAAATTAAAAAGCTTACCGGTTAATTATCTTTCCTTATATCGTTTTTTGGTTTATAGCAATCAAACTTCTTATCTCTGCAATAACCCTTTTTTTTTTAAAAAAAAAACGCCATCAACTCGCTTTCCATTGTTGTGTCAACTCTCGCTCATGATCTAGATTGCATCTTCAAAAACAGGTCCAGCAATTAAATCAAGACTCATGTGACGCAGTGAGTCTGTGGAACGTAAAGCTGCACGTTATCTCACTCAATGTCGCTCCAAGATTTGACTTCTGCCCTGGGGGATGTCCCCACCTCAACCGCCAGACTATTGCGATCGATCATACAACCAGCTTCAACAAATCCCCTTGAGCCTGGTCGTAGAGCGGCCTCACTAGGAGATGAACAAGCTACTGCCATCATTCGAGCCCTCTTGATTGCCTCAATTGATCAATTTTTCGATATTCATAGGTGGTCAACCCCTGAAGATGCAAGGAGAGAACAAGAAATGATCGAAGTCACCCATCAAGTCCTTCAATATACCCTGGATGGTGAAATTCCTCGCGTTCCAGCGCTCTTAATCCGACGCTTTCCTGAATATAAAGATCTCGAAGATTTATGCAAACGTGCCAACGGATCGACTCCTCGAACCCAAACCTTCGATCAAAGTAATTCACAAGTCGAACAAGAAGAGGAGCTTTCGATATGGCTGCTAGTTCGACTGATATATTGCGCTGCGACAATTCGTGACGCGTCTACTGCACAAATATCGGATGAACGATGCAGGGTTCGCATTGATTTTGTTCACCGGATGGAAGCTGCTGCAAAATGTATCCATCACTTTGTTTTTTGCTCTGCGGATCGTGAAATGCGAAACGTAAAGGCTGCTCGAGCGACTGATTTTGCAAAGCTATGGACTACGATCAATGAGGAGATTCGCTCCATGATCATGGGATGGGTAGAACGGGACGGACCAGACGAACCAGGTGTTTGTTTGGGGTGCATTGAGCTATTGGGCACTGATCGAAGAACTCAGATCCCCGCGTCAGAAGGCCGGACCAACTCCTTACAGGTGCCTACTTTTCACTGTTGTAAAACTCAAGAAGAGGCTCCTGCCTTACTGATGGTTTCCCCCCATTTAAAAAATAGCTTGAGCAGAGGCCCTTCACAATACCAATTTTCTCTCGATCAGTAGCGATCCATATCCTCTTGACCAGTCTTCGTATTCACTTTTGTGTTTTTCATCATTCGGTTTTTTTTTTGGACACCATACCCTCCGCCGTTGAGGCTTTAATCACCCTTTGGGAGTACATAATCAAATCTTTTCCGATTAATCACGACCAACGCGCGCTCGAAGATTTGATAGAGTTGCTAGGTTGGTTTTTTGAAGAACCCATTGGACCTCAATTAATTTCCATTACCAAACTACAGGAAGATTTCAGCCACCTTGCATGTTACATCAAGTCCAGGAGTCCAGTCTCATTAGACAAAATCTGCAGTGCCATCATTGACCATACAGGTCAGCTGTTTGCTTCCAGCCTTCGGATCAATCGAGATGAGCCAGCCGACCAATCACAAAATTTTATTCTACTGATACTGAAGATCCTGCGTTGGCTAGCAGATGAGAACGGTCGAACAGATTTGTCCAAGACGAGTCGTTCAATTCATCGGCTGGTAGTGAAATATGGAAAATTGATGATTGCACGTCTCTTATTAAACAGTGAAACTGCATTGAATATCGCCAATCCAGATCTCAAAATGATATCCCTTTCTCTTTTATGTTGTCCGATGGACACGCAACTCGACCGGGCAAGATTTAGTCACCTTTCCCATGAAGCGTATGCTAATTATGAATTGATGGATCATTCATCAATAAGCCAGTTTGAGTCCTTAATCTTTAACTTCACACCAAGGTGGACTCAGCAAGTAGCAGCCCAAACATATTGTGCAGATTTAGGAAGATTATTACATTGGTTATCACAGAGCCTCCAAGCGATACACTTGCGTTTGTCCATATCCAAATCAGATTCCTCTACGCGCAAAAGGAAGCGTACACACCACGAAGAAGCAAATAATTCTGAACCTTCTAAGTCATCAAATCATGAAGTCGGCGGTATCGCGAATCGTACGAGGTCTGTCAATAATGTTCAGGCGGACATTCATGAAGATCAGTCCTCCACCAAACTACACGGTAGACTTGGTTCATTGCTTAAAAGTTGCTCCACCGTTTCTGAGATTCCACATGATCTGGGACCGAGCAGCTTGACGCCTATTTTACTCAAATCTCTTGAGCGGATTACTACAATGATTCTCTCGATAAAGGAAGAGTACCCAGAAGCTAAAATTAAATTATTCCAAAAAGTTGAGCGTGAATTTGATTTGTTAAGCTCCTTGATATGCAATGCAGCAATGGCGCATGATTTATCCTTGAGCTCAAATTACTCCGATGATCTATCTTGCTTGCTAAGGGAAGAATTAAGAAATCTTTTCCACTGCCCATCATGTGATCGCTGCCATTTAGATGCCATCGATCCAAACTTGTCAGAAGTAAAAGTACTTCCTCGATGCGTTTCCACTAACACCGCCATGCTGTGTTACAATTCAAATTTGTTGGCCTATCCAAGCGTGAAGCGTGACCAAATGAACAAAGATGACCAATTAATAGAGGATGCTAGATCTGATACGAGCCTATCATTCATCAGGTTCCTGACCCGAGTGCTCAATCATACCGCAATTAATGACGTGGGCCAATTTGATGAAAGTCCAATGTTATCAACGCCTGAAGTCAACAACAGCATTTTGACTGTACTGGAACATGGAAGTCGGATGAAACGGATTGCTGCCGGGTAAGCCTTGGAATCAAACAACTACAATGGCAAACAAACGGCTGATTGATCCTTTTCTAATCAGTCGCATGCTTGCGAGTCTGATCTCAGGTTCACTTCAGCTCTTCCGTGCTCGTCGCGCTGGCCAACTGTCCGATTACCAACTAGAACCAGTGCTTGCTCAGCTAGAGAGACTCGCCGGTGATGGGAGTCTGCGGATTCAAGAAACTCTCGTGATCACCCTGCTACTTTGTTTTGAATTAACACGGACCGAAGATATGGAACTAATAAATCAAGGATTGGTTGAGCTTAATTGCTCTGTGGGTTATCGTATATGGACCATGCTGTTAAGGCAAATGTGCCGGAGAAGCTCTTATCTGCTTGGAGTGATTAAAACCGAAGTCAGTGCCGTAAAGATTCACATTGAAAGAAGATCCGATATTGCAGATTCTAGCTGATAATTCACAATCTTTTAATGTTTAGATGACATTTTTGAGTAGACGAATGGGTGTATCAATTTATACTTCTGTAGCTCTCTACATCCCATCCTTGAGTCAGTTTATGGCTGTTGAACTTCGATTCGATTCTCACGGGTCTGGGTTAATGGCCGATTTACTTGGAATGTCCCTTGAAGTCTTTCTCATTCAGACAGCGCGTTATACACTTCCGCTCCTGGTTCTCAACTCTCATGAAGCAATGGTCAAAGCAATTGCGCGCGCAAAAGAAGAGAGTGTACCCCAGTTGCTAGTCTCTCAGGCCGCTGATATTATCACACATCTATGTTTCCAAAGTACTACAAAAGCATTAAAAAAAGGCGCGGAGAGCTTATATCGATTTTTGAACGCTGGTCGTAAAAGTTCTACCAACACAGATCAAATTATAATTGAAATTAGTGCTTTGATTGAGCTATCCGCTGGCATGATATACTATCGATTGATTGTAGGTGTCGCTAACGAGACTGATCGCTCACGAAGATCAGAGAATGTCAAAGTAGCCTTGCGCAAAGCTCTTCAGTTGAAAAAACCGCCGTCACATTGGGATAAGATCCCTGATGACAAAGAAATTCAACACGAGCTAAGATCTCATACCTTACCGATTCTATCGCACATAAACGGATCTCTTCAAGATTTAAGGGGAAAAATATCGATGTCTGAAAAAATTAAAGTGATGCGTGGCCTTGGCGCTCTAATTTGCCTCATCGACTCAACTGTGAGCAGTTATATCCCACAAATAATGGCCAGTTTGCACGCATCATTAATAATCCCTGCTTTGAGAAGTGCAACTTTACAAACGCTCAGCATTTTCGTCAAGGCAACCCCTCTAAAAGATTTGAAGCCTTTCATTGGTCAAATTACAGCTGCAATCCACGGCATTTGGCCTGAGATGAGTGCTGAACAAATTGACGAGTCCCTCTTGATACTTCAACACATACTGCGACATCGTCAAGACCTGGGTCATTATGCTTTTGACATTGCTGATCTTTCATCTTTGTCAGTTCCGGCAGTTCCTTCCGATGAATTTCCGCGCCTCCATTCAACTTTAGTAGGCATTATACAAGAACAAGCCTCATTCAAAAAAGCTCTTACGTGGACCGGAAAGCTGAAGAACTTGATTGATCGTGTCAACAGCGAGAGTGAAATTATCATTCGGCAGTCCTTGAAAGAACTCAGCGCCTTATTAGAGACCGATCCGGAAAAAATGAAGATGCTGATGACTGGCGATACATTTCATCCTCTTATTGGTAATCTTGTCAAATCTTTAATAGGCGTAAGCGTGCGATGTAATGATTCATCGGATGATATCAAAAGCCTGGCTTTTGAGTGTCTAGGTACCGTTGGAGCTGTTGATCCCGATCGATGCGAAATCGGCGAAGAACAAATAGAGATGGTTTTAGCTTCAAATTTTTCCGATCATGACGAGTCCGTAAATTTTGCGTTACATTTGTTACAAGATGAATTAGTCGGGGCTTATCGCTCTACCAACGACTCTAAACATCATAATTTTCTCACGTACGCAATTCAAGAGCTTCTCAGGTTTTGTGGATTCACTCAAGATTTAATCGATCCAAAACGGGTAAATAGCGTATCAGGTGTAGTTAAAAAGAAATGGAACTCCATGCCAAAACATATATTAGATTCAATAAGCCCTTTGCTAGGCTCAAAGTTTAAATTCTCCTTTACTCAGAACAATTCCTACAATGTCCCAATTTATAATCATACCACTGTTTATAGCTCCTGGCTGAAAAATTGGTTGCTCAGATTGATTCCCCTGATTGAAAATCAAGAGGCTTCAAACATTTTTTTACCATTTCTAGGTGTTATTCGTAATGGTGATACGGTAATTTCCCAGAAGTTAATGCCTCACATTGCTCTCCATATTGTTATTTCCGGTGCACCTGATGAAGTAGAAAACATCAAGTTAGAAATCGTCACCGTACTAGAGGATCAAGTTGATCGCCAAAGTGGATTCTCCCCTGAAGGAAGGCAGCTTGTAGCCCAAGTAGGTCTGGAATACTCCAATTTGCCCATTCCTTATCTCCAATGTCCACTCAATATTTATTATTGTTTCTTTTGAATATGTATTTATAGACTATTTTTAGTCTCATGGACCATTTCAGTCGATGGATTAGGGATACGCAAAAAGGACCATCCCCACCCATGAATGAAACTGGAGCATTCAAAAGGAAAGGGGCTCAACCAGATCCTGCAACCGTCCGGGTGAAATCAATTATGACCCAAATCAGTCAGGAGTTAATTGCAAGTGCGGCTTTATACTGTAAAGATCACGCTAGAGCTCTGTTGAATTTTGAGCAACAAATCCTAAAACTTGAAGGCGACCAAACTGCAAGCGGGCAGAGCCTTACCACTGATGAGATCTCCCCTGATGAACAATTACAAAATTATTACGAAAAGGCTCATGAGATTTATGCTGCCATTGACGAACCAGATGGAATGGAAGGAATCTCTGCTAAAATCACCGCCCCATCTATCCTCCATCAGATTCGAGAACATGAATCAACCGGTCGTTGGACCTCTGCGCAAAGTTGTTGGGAGGTCGAATTGCAAAGGCAGCCTGACGAACTTCGATCTCATCTTGGGTTACTTCGCTGTTTGAGAAATCTGGGTCATTATGGTTAGTCTTTCTGAGCGATGATTTTGATATATAACCCATTCTGTTCAACTGATTTTCGCAACGATTTCTTTTGTGTGCGTGTTTTTTCTAAGACTCTTTGCGGGCTCATATTGTGGGAGTGCTTCAAAGCCACCCAGACTGGGAAAAGGAATTAGCTCCATTCTCGGTCGAGTCGAGCTTAGTATCGAATAACTGGGAAGGTTTGTCCCGTGCGGTCCAGGTTGGATCACTGGAGAGCCCTGAAGTGATCTTCGGGAAGGTGGTAGACATGCTATTAAATAGCGATGAAAAAGCTTTTAATGAAGCCATGAAAGACGCCCGTGTCCGACTTGGAAATCAAATTCTTGGTGCTTCCCGTAAAGACGCTTACAAACGGATGTATGATGCTGCAATTCACCTACACATCTTACACGAACTACCTCTTATTGATCGAGCATGCCGTGAAAACTCACCCGGTCTTCGAAACTCATCGATCAAGCCGAGTACCGGGTTGACAATAGGGCGGAACCTCATGAATCATTTAGATTTTCGGTTGGAATCTATTTCACCAGCATTTCGATTTCGGGAGCAGCTCCTGAGACTCAGGAGAGCTACCTTTCAACTGAGGTGCCTAGATTGTTTCTGCTGCATTCATTCGCTTATGTTGTAGCTCAATTGACAAGCTCTGCTCTACTGCTTAGATCTAAAGGAGCACCAGCCGTGGGACAACATTGGGTGCAAACAGCAAAGATCGCAAGAAAAGCTGGTCACTTGCAAACTGCTTACAGTGCCGTACTCCAAGCTTCTGAATTGAAAGCGCCAGCTGCTTTCATTCAACAAGCCAAATTAATGAAATTAGAAGATCAACCACATAAAGCAGTTTTAAAGCTTGATGATAATTTAAAAAAGAGTTTATCCTCAACAATTATAGATGCAAGTTTTGACAAATTGAGCGAGCTTTGCCCCCGTGATTACGCCAAGGTCAGTAATGCATCCATCTTGCCGTTAAACTCTCAAACATGCTGACTTGGGCGATCTATATTTCTCTCTCTCTAATATTTTTCCTTGGTATCATCCATAGGCCTCATTACAAAGAGTGAGGTGGATGAATGAGATCGATAGATATCCCGCAAACCACATAGTTGAGCATTATGAAAAGCTTTGTCAAGAAAATCCTAGGTTTGCTTTAGCTTTCTCTACATCAGAAGCAAATGTAACCTAAAATACAAGCTTAACTATGTGCACTATCGGGATTGATTTTAATATATTTGCTAACTGACATGTCCACATCATAGCTGGGCCAGCTCATATTACTACTTTGGCCGTTTCTATGATGAAAGAGCTTCACAGGCTTTGCCAGGCACTCGAACTTCACAAAAGTATAGTTTGATTTTTTTTTCATTTGTTTCGATTTTCAAGCAACAAAAAGACATAATTCACACTTGAGAAGCAACGCAAACTAAATTTCCTTAGCGAGCTATAACTGACCTCCAGTGTATTGCGGTTTTTTAAACAAAAACAAAAAAAAACTCATCAGTCGACTAGCAGTTGCGGAATATACATTTCATTGCTGTCGAAATTTTCAAAAATCATTATCATTCGGAACCAAATTTATTTATCAAGCCTTACCTCGATTGCTAACCATGTACTTTAGCTTTGGCGAACACCCTGATTTGCTTGAGATTTTCAAAACTGTTGAGAGGAAGAAAAGGTTGATAATCTCATTCTATTTCCAATCGTTGATGAGCGAACTTGACCCATGCCGGACTGTTTATAACTAGGTCGGAGATTCGACATGAGGATTACATTCAGGCTTTACGTTCAGATGATTTAGGCCTAGTTTTCATTCGCGTCGATAAAGTACTACATAACGCGGTAAAAAAACTACCAGTCTTTGAAGTTAGTTCATCCTTTTTTTTTGCTTCGTGGAAAACCACAAGAAGCATTCACTAACAGCGAGCTTTATATTTAATGAATTTGATAATGTGACTTGATAAAGTGGCTTACCGTATTACCGCAAGTGGTTTCTCGTGTGATGCACAAAAGCACACATGTTCAAGCCATAGTTCACAAAATCCTTACACATGTGTTGAGGTCATACCCAGATCAAGCTTTATGGGCCATGGTATCAGGTGTTGAGTCATCCAACTCAGGAAGATCTAGTAGATGCTCTTGGGTTCTGCAAGATGCAACCGCGGTAAGTGGCGTAAATTCATTGGTGGAATAGCATAATTGTGAGATTCATTTGTGCTTTGATAATTTATACATAGGATCTTTCCAAAAATTCTAACGCGGAATTAGACCCGCAAAGTTTGGTGCGAAAAGTTGAACAATGCCGAAAACTTGTGAAAAATCTATTGAAGCTTTGTAATCATGCGATCAAGAACAATGCGCGACATTTAAGTTTAAACGACATCTTTCCAGCTCTTCAGCAATGTACCCCCTGTGACCTGATTATTCCTGCTCAGCACTCCCTTATCGCTAGCTTACCACCTAATGATGTGAATTTTGCGAATCATCAACCATTCCCATCCGGATTGCCTTTGATAAACAGTTGGTTTAAACTGTTGTTCTCAAATACCATGACACATAGAGAAATTCTGACACTTTGGTTTCATTCTCCTTTGTTCAGGCTTCGCTGATAAGATCTCAATCATGAACTCATTACAAAAACCAAGAAAAATTGGTATAATTGGATCGGATGGAAAAGAATATCCATTTTTGTGTAAACCTAAAGATGATTTAAGGAAAGATGCTAGGTTAATGGAATTTACCTCTATGATCAATAAGTTACTTAAAAAAGATTCTGAATCAAGAAAACGCCACCTTCGTGAGTGTTTTGAATACCTATGCATGAGTAATTGCACCAGAATATATTGAAATGTTCTTGTTTTTTTATCAGACATCCGAACTTATGCAGTGGTAGTATTGAATGAAGAATGCGGTTTACTTGAATGGGTATCAAATACACTCACATTTCGACATATATTGGCTGGTTTGTACAGTGTCAAAGGCATAGCTCTATGGGTGAGAGCGTTTCTTTTCTTCTAATTTCACCAATTTTAATTGTAACGAATATGTGAATTATATGTTACAACACGGTATCTGATGAGCGCATTCTTTTGATATATCCTTTTCTTTTTAATTTATAAAGACCCCAGAGATGAAGGTGCAGAGTGATAAAATTCGCAAATTTCGAGATGATTGGGATAAAGTCAAAATCGTTTTTGAAAATGAAGTTTTATCAAAGTAAGATTGAATATTTTTTTTAAACACATCCATGTCATCTGACATATCACACAGTGGAGAAACTAAATTTTGCCTGTGTATTTTTCCCCCCTAGATTTCCTCCTGTATTCCATCAATGGTTTTTGAATGCTTTTCCTGATCCTACTTCTTGGTTGAGAAGTAGACAAGCATATGGCAGAACATTTGCGGTAATGTCAATGGTCGGATTTGTGCTTGGGTGCGCCGCGCAGCCCTATGTTTCCTATGAATCTGTACTAATGAGCTAGTTGCTAATATTTAAATGGTTTCTTGGCTTGGGGTTTCAATTATTATTCATTTTAGCTTAGGTGATCGACATGGAGAAAACATCCTACTTGATTCGACTACGGGTGATGTAGTGCACGTAGATTTTAATTGTTTATTCGATAAAGGGAGAACGTTTGAAGTATCTGAAAACGTACCATTCAGATTAACCCAAAATTTAGTTTCAGGTTTGGGAATTACTGGAGTAGAAGGTGTTTTCAGAAGAGCTAGTGAGGTTACCATGGGAATTTTAAGAAATAATAAAGATTCATTAATGAGCGTCTTAGAAACCTTTGTTCATGACCCACTTGTTGATTGGATGCCCAACGTATCGAAGCGTAAAGTCAGTACTAGCATGTTTCAATCACTCATCACTCGCTCATGGATTTTATCTTCATCAACTTGGTCAAATTGATTTTTTTAACTTATTTTTATTTTTATTTGGCTTTTTTCTAGGGAGTCGATGCTCCAACTGAAGAATATGTTGCAAGAGAAGCTAAAAAATGTCTGGAACCAATCAGTCGAAAACTCACTGGATTTCAAATTACTTCCTCTTTGACTGGCAAAACTGACCGTCAAACTAGTACTGAAAATCAAGTTGATAGTTTAATTAATGAAGCTAGAGATAATCGACATTTGGTACATTTTTCTTATGTCTACATTCTTGAAATATATATAAGAAATTGACTTTTCATTTTCATTTTTTTCCGTAGGGTCGTATGTATTTCGGATGGGCTCCATATCTTTAAGAAGGATCAAATGCTCCTGATATTTTATTGATAAGCTGATTGCTTCGCGTTTTTTTTTCGAAGAATTTACTGTTTTTTACTTATTCTAAGTTCTCATTTTGGTGTCTTTCTTTTTTTGTAATTTTGGATTAAGTTATGGTAAAAACAAATCATTCATCAATCCCGTGTTACTCATATGATGACTGGTATGATTTCCAAAAGGCACTGTTACATTTAGCCGTTTAGACTTCAACATAGTAATGTACACCAGGATAGATATAGGTTTTGCTTTCGGGTGTAGCACTTTGCTCAAATCATCTAAGCTTTCTTTCAATGCAATCCCACTCTGAAAGGTCTTGCTGAAACCGACAACAGATTATTTGAGGGAAAAAGTAGCAAAAAAAACTAATTTTCACGGCGGAATCAAAAGGACATTAAAACGTAACTTTCAGTCCGACCAAAGGTAATCCAATTTAGCAATAAAGGACTGAAGGTGAAAAAATGATTGTTGCAAAGAATTTTTTATGCTTGAAAATGTTTCGCATGGGTAATCTTTTGGCTCGTCCCGACTCGCCCGCAGGGATGGTCCTGTCTACACAGAGCCTCCCATGGACCGAGCTCATCAAGCTTCTACTCTAATCGTAGAGGTAGTTTGGGCTCGGCCCGGGAATTGGTCACTAATAATGATAATTTCTAATACTACATAATTATTCCAACCTGATTGTAACCGCTTCTCATCAAGCTTCACCTTGTGCTAGTGAGCGAAGTTGATCTTATCTTTGTGAGTCAATACAAAATTTTCTGCCTGTTCGCAAAGGGGCTGGCGCGACCTTAGGATTGGTGTTTCATGCCAGTCTACTGTATCATTCGTTTTTGGGCAGGGGTATGATGAAATCACTGTCGAGCTAAACTCTCCATGTCACGTTACTCCTAGCCTCTAGGTTCTTGTAGGTTGAAAACTATGAACTCTACGTGGCTGGGCTGAAAAGTGGATCGCGTTCCTACAATTCGGAGCAAAAATGTAAGTGCAGATCTCAGGAAAGAAGAATGATGATCTATTGCACGTCGATGCTATAAGATATGATATCAACCGATTGACCATGAGAAGTGACGCCCAAAGATTGAGCTCCAACGCCAAATAGAATGAAACCACTACATAACACACCTTAGGCGGCGACATCCAGATCCTGTACCCTTCCTTGGTCCAGGGAGGGAAACTCTCGAGCTAGGACCGCTGCTAACCACACACCTCCTTAGTATCCCGGCTGCTACAGGGCTGCTATATAAATGACTTCAAGAGGTGCTAAGGGATTAATATACGCCCGTCGTTGTGATTTCATTCCTACATCTCTTCCCGCCATGCTAAAGCACAATCGCAGTACCTTGTTCTTGGCCGCGTTGTTTCTGCTAGCCAATCTAAACGGTGGATGGCCATCTCTGCAGCATAGCGGATTTGATGGCACTCACGGAGGGAACCTTCAACCTCGGCAGACGAGCCAAACCATCTTCCAATACGCGTTGAATAAGCAGCTGGAAGCCTCTTCCCTTCCCGCAGATTCACTTACCTACACCACCGCCAATGGGCAGCCGTACGCGTCACCTTTTAGCGCTCTAAGAGTGGGATCCAAAGGTTTTCCGTTTCCTTTTTGATATCTCAATCTTTCATTTGTAGTGATGTGTCTAAAATCCATTCTGCTCTCCAGGTCCTTTGTTGCTTCAAGACACTCATTTGATCGATAACCAAGCTCACTTCAATCGGAAAAATATTCCTGAACGCGTCGTCCATACGCTTGGCGGTACGACCCTGTTTCTTTCACATCTCCCCCCAAAGAAAATAATAATAATTAATCATCTTCTAAACGTATCTACATCGCAGCTGGAGCTCATGGATCGTTTACAGTCACCACAAACTTCGCCAGTCGCTATACTATGATGAGTATATTTTCCAGAGGTACGTCGTTTTAGAATTGATGCCCTACAATATTACTCCACTAATTGTCTTAAATTCTCTCAAGTCGGGAGAACCACTCCCATCACTATGCGCTTTTCTAATGCGGGAGGTCTCAAGGGAAGCCCCGATACAAGTAGAAGCATTCGGGGCTTTGGCGTCAAGTTTGTCATCTTCTCCTGAACAAAGCTACATAGTCATATCTTACCTGGCTAATCAATAATTTACTCGATAGGTTCCGCACCCCAAATGGAAATTGGGATTTGCTCCGTAAGCTAACACTTTGATTGGGTGGAAGGCATACAACAAATTGAGAATTTTCCTTTGAAAAATTATTGTCTTTGTTTTTTCAGTCAACAATTCACCAATATTTTTCAGTAAGTTTTTTTTTTTTTTTTTTCAAGTAGTCCTTGTTAGGGTCTCTTTTTAATGCTGGATTATTTTAATTAATTAACTAATAATTTTTTAACAACTTTTTTAGTCCGTGATCCCGCTAAATTTCCTCACCTGATTCACGCCTTGGGTCCCAACCCTCAGACCAATAGACCAGATGCAGATGCTACTTTGTTAGTCCGATTTCACCAAGCAAGATTTCAAAGTTCTTTCTGATAAATCCTATCCACCTATAGTGATTATCTTGCTTCCAATCCTGAATCACTGCCACAATTCATGTTCTTGAATTCAGATGCTGGCCTTTCTAAAGGTGACTGTGTATTTTAATCTGCTTATTTCTTGCTTCTCATCACCGTGAATAAAGTCTAACTTGTGGAATGTTTAATAGGTTGGCTGCAAACCAATGCTTTTACTGGTCATGCTTATAAGTGGGTTAAGCAAGATGGTGAGTCGTTCTACCTAGATTACCCATTTTGGTTATCAATATGACTTAGCACCAAATGACATTTAATGTTGATTTTTACAACACTGTAGGCTCATGGGTCTATGTTAAAGTAAGTTCGATGGCTTGATAAAATGTTTTTTTTCTTAACTTCATGATGGGAAATATTTGCATGCTATTGTTTATAGATAGTGTTCAAGAGTAATCAAGGCTCTGCAAATTATACAGCCGCCGAGCAATCGAAACTTTCTGACCCAGGCCAGGCTTCAAGAGTGAGTATTTTCCTAAAAATAAAAAAAGTAGAAAAACATCAAGTATAAGGAAGTGATATTCATTTATTTATTGTCTTGGGGAATAGGAGCTATATGAAAGTATTGATGCTGGTAAAAAACCGGGATGGACTGTTTTTGCGCAAGTCATGACACCTGATCAAGCTGAGAGATTTCGATACAATATACTAGATCTTACAAGTATGCTAGAACTTTCGTTGTCCAAAAAATCACTCTGTGGGGTGCTTATGTATATAAAAATTCATGGTCTGTAGAGGAATGGCGAGAGGATCTGGTACCTCTTAATGAAATTGGGAGAATACAGTTGACTCAGGTTATTTTTTATTCATTCATGTATTTTCTCATTTTTCAAAATCAAATTGATGTCAGTTCATCCTAACCTTTTACTTTGTTTGTAGAATCCCACCAACTATTTTGCAGAAGTAAGTTTTGATTCCGGATAGTAATTTTCTCTAAGGGCAATGAACTGATATTCCTGTATTTTCACATTCAGGTTGAACAGGCCGCTTTCTCCCCAGGAAATCTGATTGATGGCTGGGAACCCAGTGACGATCCCGTTTTACAAATGAGGCTTTTTGCTTACCCTGATGCTCAGGTGCATATTTCTCTACCATGATATCATGATATCCTTTCAGGCTTTCACTAACTATTGTCGAATGTGTAGCGCCACCGACTTGGCGCAAACTACCAGCAAATTCCCATAAATTGTCCAGTTAATGCCGTCGGTGTGTTCCAAAACTCAGCTTGATAATTATGCATCGGCTCAGTTTACTAACTTATTTCCGCTGTCCCTGATTGCTTAAAAGCGAACTATCAGCGTGATGCTTCCGCCTCATACCTTGGGAATCAAGGAAATCGACCAGGATTTGACGCCAGTTATGCACATTTGAACGTTGTGCCAAGGGCTTATAGCACGGATAATCACACTATTTGGAAAAGTGGAGCAATAAGATATCTCAGTCAGGTCAGTTGATGACAAACCTCAATGGATTCATCAGGACGACCATTGATAATTTTCCATATCCATCCAAGATTTCCCCGATTGACTTCGAACAACCACGATCCTTTTACGAAAACTTATCAGACTCTCAACAAGAAAATCTCGCAAGGTCAGTACCCAGGTTTTTCTATTTTTTTCTATAATAGGATTCATTTAATATTTTCGGTAAATTTATTGCAGTGCTTTTGCTGGAGGTTTGTCACGGGTTGAAAATTCTTCAATTGTTCAAAGAGTTCTACAAGTAATTCGACAAGCTAGTCCACAGCTATCTCAGAGGATATCCGAAGCAATGAATCCAACCTAGTCAAGTGTATTGTAGATATTACATTCAATCAAACCCACGGCTTTCAACATTTTCATTGGTTGATTGTACCTGCTTGTATATACTTCCATTGGGGAGTTGGAAATCTGTTTTGTTATCATATTTTAGGACTGCTGTGTTGATTTTTTTTATTTATCATGTCAAATCTCATGGCACCACGTCACCTCAACATTGTGCCCTGTCGTAACAAAAATTTCAGATCAAACAGTGTGGATTAGAGTTCTTTTCTCACCACCCCCCTAGAAAAGATCTGCAAAGAAGTGAAAGAAAAAAAGGTGTTTGTGACTCAAGTAAAGAAGTGTGTTTTAGACATTATAAGTCCCAGACAAATGGGAGTTACTTTTTCCTAAGTTTGAGACTAGACTCGATATTGTTATTTCTCATGCCATCCACAATTCAACAGAGTACAGAGGACAGAGAAAGGGGGAAAAAAAGTGAGACAAATCATTACTAATTTACTCCCCTACAAAAAAAAGACGCTTTTTCATTTATTGTATTCATTGATTTATTTATATTTATATTTTGTTTCAAAAAAAAAGATGAAAAAAAAAAAAAAAACGAGCAAAGAAAAAAGAAAAAAGCATCCCAAACCAAAAAAAAAAAAAAAACACCTCAAGAACAAAAGAGGAAAGACGAATTAAAAGAGAAGAAAAATGTAAAATACCACAAAAAAAAGGGGAAAAAAAAAGATAAAGAATTAAGTAAGATGATCTTTGATAGTAGGAGGAGGATCAACTGTCAGATCAGAAGAAGAGTTATTTCTATTAAGAAGAGAAGGATTAGACTGGATACTAGGAAGATTGAGAGGAACGGGTGGACCAAAAGCAGACTGAAAAAGACTAGAACTAGAATTATTTAAAATATTAGAAGAATTAGAAGAAGAAGAGAGAGCTCTAGCACCAGATGCATCTTTATACAACTTTCCAAAAAAATTGGCCAACATAGCTTTTTCACCATGTGTTGAGCCACCAGGAGTATTAGTTAAATTTGAATTAGATCGAGATGTGAGTGGTGATGATGGGTTATTGTGATTCATCGGTCCTGCTCTTTGACTCGCTGGCATTGTCGCTGCATTCGTCTTGTACGACACGTGTCGTGGCGTTTGGTTTTGTTGTTGTTGTTGTTGTTGTTGTTGTTGTTGGAGATGTAAGAGTTCAACTGGTGATAAATTCGCATTCACACTTCTCCCATTTGGGTTTCCTTGTTGATCCTACGAAATGTCATCATTCAAAAAAACCATGAATCTTTTTTTTTTTTTAAAGTGGATCAAGAAATTAAATTACTTACTCTTAGAGTTAATTTATTTAATTGAGCGTTCATTTCTTCTTGAACACCGACGGAATTAAGGCCAGAACCATTAAGAGATAACCCATTTTTATCAGTTAAAAGTGTACCATTTGTGAACTTGACGGATCCTTGATGAAGACTTGAAGATTGAGATTTTGAATTAACTTGAAAATGAGATCGCGGATCAGCGTCCCTTTCTTTCTTGATAATCTCATATTTTGATCTTAAAAACTGTTGCTCTTGTGTTGAAACAACTCGATCATGTGGATTATTTGACTAAATCATTTATATTTCACATAATTTTAAGTACGCCATTGAAATAAAAGCAAATCAACTTTTCACAAATGCGGTTTATTTATCATTTTATTTCTATTGTTAAAATGATTTTGTTTTAATACAGGAGGAAACAAATTTGTTCTGAAGAAGGGACAAAAGAGGCTTACTTACCGGAATGTCATCATCAGTTTCACCAATCATGTCCTCCCAGAGTTTACAAGCGCTAACGATTTTACGACCTTGACTATCATAATCGACCTGATCTTCTTCATTAGAAGAATGATCTGGAGGTTCTTCACCTGGTATTCCGACTGAAAGTCGATGAGGTTTTTGAAGATCGAATAACCACCCGTTGCCGACGACAGAAGGATCGAAACCGTCCCTTAAAATTTTAATTTTACCCCAACTATCCCATCCCATGGGAATCAAAACTTCATCTCTATCAACTACATTTGCTTTATATGGAAATTGAAAAAGTTTTGAATTGGTAACAGTACCAGAACCAGTAGTCCTAGTAGAAATTAATTGGCCAAAACATCTATGAAGCACATAAGATCTTAATCTAATTAAACTTTCCGGTTTTTTCAAACTTGTAAAAAATAATGATCCTCCAAATCTTAAACAAATAGATCTTAAAACTTGTTGAATAAAATCAAACTGCTCTTCTTTAAAATCTTTTTCCTTCTCTAATTGATCGATTTGATCTGATTTTGTACAAACTACTATGATTCCAATTCCCATATTTTCTGTTAATGTTCCTGGTGGTAGGGGTAAATCGAGATGAATATTATTAGAGTGAGTTCCTTCGTCCGTAGTTGCAGTGGTAGTTTGTTGACCAACAGGTTCGACGTAAGATTTGTACTGGTTTTCAAGAGCTTCTTGAGATTCTTCTATTATATATTCTCCCCTTTCGGCTGGTTTTCCACCTTCTGCTGGCTTGATGGTATCTTTGATGGATTTGATGACTGATTGAATGAGTACTAACCATCGAACGAGTGAGGTTAATAAAGAATGTGGATGTGTAAAGGGGATTAAAACGAGAATTAAAGACTATGTGAATAGATTTAAGGAAAGTTAAAAAAAAAAAAAAAACATCATTAGCGCGGTTCAAAGGTTTTGAATCTCTTTCCTTTCTTTTTAGATTTGCTTGGATTGATGAAATGAAAAAACAAAAACGGATTAATTCGAGGGGGTATGATCAGATGATTTTAAAAATTTGATATACCTCTCGCAATGAATCAGCATTTAATATGAGTGGGAGTAAGTTGGAATAAGGAGGTGCAGCTGAAGGGATTTGATGCATGGATAATCGAACTAGAGGATCTACGGAGAGATATTGAGCAAAAAAGATATAAGAAATAGGAAGTATATTTAAACTTGTGGGATTAAAGTCTTCTAAAATTTAAGGATGAAAGAGAAAATTACTTACCATCATCCCCATCGTCACCAATCTCGACTGTTGTGTAACTTGTACCCATATCTACATCACCGTCTACTGCTTCGACTGGTATTGGTACCACTGTTCCATTTGTATTTGGCTCTGTTGAAGGTGGATTCGGTGCTGATAAATAAGAGACCAATGATGATTTTCCAGAACTCCTTTCACCTACAGATAAATTAAATGAATTCAAAAAAATTAAATCAAGTTTCTCGGTTTTTTTGTTTTTTTGTGAATGATTCTAAAGAAGAACTGACCAAGCACAATGACTTTTCTGGTGGGTACGTTGCTCTTTTCACGGTTATTCGAAACACTATCTAGTATTGAACTCCATAGATTTCCTTCACCAGGTAATAGTTGATCATAATTTGATTTAGGAGGTTTATCGAATATATCTTCTGTTGTTGGATTAGCTTGTGTTGTTCCAGTTGAGTATGGTCCAGCTGTATTTAGCATAGTTTTTCTTTTCCTGTCTTCCTTGAATTCTTTCGGTTGATTTTTTTTTTTTGGTTTCTTGCTTTTTTTTTGTTTTGTGGTGCTAATTGAATCGATCCGGAAACCAATTCGGATCGGCATCCATCATTTGTTTGTATATCCGAATTACAAGCCAGCTATCCGATGGAGATCATTACTGTCACATGTGTGTCACTCATCCAGTACACTAAGGGCCTGTACCATAAAAAAAAGCTGTTTTTGTTTTTTGAAAAATCTTTTTTTGTTCCGCGCTTTTTCAAAATTGGGGCCAAACTCTATTTATCCATCCCTGCAGTCCGGTGCGGCTCACACGCACTGAGCCAGGCGGAGTAGGAGCTGTCTTGGTGACATCTACTCCGCTGACAGTAGCCAACCCAGCTCCCGTCTAGGGGGGGCTCAAGTTGGCCGAGTGAGGGTGGGGGGGCTTCCCCCCTCCCCCGAGTCAAAATCGGTGGAGAGGGGGAAAGCCCCGCAGTGCGTGACTGCAGGTGTGCGCCAGAACCCTCGCTCTCTCCGCGGGTGGGCGGGTGGAAACAAAAAATAGTAACCAAAACGTTGGTTACTCAGAGCTCAGAACG
>JNCO01000910.1:0-25367 GCA_000785685.1 Uromyces viciae-fabae | reverse complement strand
TACACCTACCCTGGGGTAGGTGTATTTCGGAAATCCGCCATTAGTAATGGCGGATTTGACAAAAAAAAAATGGCGAATTTGAAATGGGGGATTTCCTAACTTTGATACCCCCTAATATTCATTTCAAAAACTTCTTACCATATTTTGATTATGATCATCAAATCATGATCAAAGTATGATGTGAAAACTGATTTATGAAATCAACACAAAATCATGACATCATTTTCTTTTTCTTGTTCATTGTCATAATTTTTTGTAACAATTCAAAAACTCTTCTTAAGATCAATTAGCATTATTCAAAGTTTTATTATTATATAACATGATTATTATTTTAATTTAAAAAAATAGCAATCATCTTAAAATTTATTAAAATTATTATTGATTATTATTATTATTCAAATTAATTAAAATCATCATAAATATATATTACAAATTCAAATATTATTATAAATCTTAAAATTCAGTTATCATCAAATTTTATTAAAATTATCTTTTATCATCTTTTTAAATATTAACTATCTACCCTACCTTGTTTTTAGGTATTTTTATTTCCATTTTTTCTTTTATAATTTTCTCATTTCTATTTTCATTATTGTTTAAAAACAAAAAAGTAATTTAATGTTTGTTTATAGTTGCTTAAATTGACAGATATTGGGTGGAATCATAGTCATAGGATCTGGAGAAGATGTTTCATCAGGGTTGGCATGAAGTAATTGTTGTTGTGAAATCTCGATAAGATGAATCATTTCGTCAAATGTTGGCAAAGCACCCTTCTTTTGAACATGGTCTTCACAAACGCCTGCTAACTTCAACTCACAGTGCCTTGTCTTTGTCAAAATAATAAAAAGAATGATCTTAAAAGATCAAGAATCAACTCATCTCAAAAGAGTGAGTCTTTTTAATTCTTGTTTAAGAATTTACCAATTTTTAGATTTTATTAATTAATAAAATATTTACTTATTTTTATTTTCAAAAATACCATGATAGATTTATTTAATTTAAATAAAATAAGAAAAACTATCATTGAGGATTCTCATTGAGGAATGATGTTATTTTACTCATGTGAGTAAAAACTTATTATTTTTATTGTTTATAATGATGTCATAATAATTACGTTTTTCGCATAATTATTATGACAATTGAAAAATGATTCATTTGAATCATTTTTCAATGTTGAAATAATTCTTGCTGATCAAAATGATTTCATTTCGATCAGAATCCATTTTTAAGATTCAAATCATTGAATCATTTTTCATGTCAATGATTCAAAATCATGATTCGAATCAAGAAGAATCATCATTAGTAAATTAGAATTTAAAGTCAATCGTATTATTTTCATTCTTCATCTTATTGTAAAATATCTTTTGCTTTGATTAACATATCTTAATTATTAACTAAAAAGAATCATAAAATTTTTATATACTACAATTTATTAAATATCATTATCAATTACAATTATTATTTTAATCTTATATTTTTATTTTTATTATCATTTATATTTTATATTATTCTTAAATTAAAATTCAGTTCTGCCTTCAGGTAATTATTTTTAATTTTCTTTCTATATTTTTATGTTTAATAATTTTTGTTATAATTTGTTTTCATATTAAATAATTTTTACTAAAGTAATTTATCTATCTTCAGTTGTCTTAATTTTCTCAGTCTTGAGCAACGGCCCACTATAACACTAAAAATTAGGAACATATCCGAATTCATCTTGACATTGAGCGTCTTCTAGTCGCTCAACAAATTCTGCAAATGAGAAGCCATCCCCGCAGAGGACGGAAATCGGGACAGCTTGAAGTTGATAAGTTGACACCAAATATTCATGTGCACCGCGTGACTGACTGATTTGAATTTTAACTTGATTGAACTGTACAGCTCACTAGTTTTCTTCAGACATTGAAGATTGGCCACTAGTGAAGTGTGAACACTGCCTAACAAAATCACTCAGCCGACACATTCGGAGTAGGGGTTATTGTTTTCCTGAGTATAGAAATCTTCTTGGCCTAAATCATCTCTGGTGAGTTCTCTGATTGTTTTAGTCCACAAAACAAAATTACAACCATCAGCTTAAAGCTTGTTGGAGTTTGATAAACAAGATAGCACCGTCTGAATAGTCTTGCTAACATATTTATTTTCTTCTATTTGGGCTTTGAATTCAGCCAGATCTCAATCGCGTTGACGCTCAAGGGGTACAGCGGTAGTAGTTGGTTGAGCCATACTAGCCCGAGTTACACCCAATTGAGCTAAGTGAGGAGGAACCACCCTAAGTGTGGCTTCAGCAGCAGACACAGATGCTGATTGTTGTGCTTGATTCAAAGAGTCTTGCAATAACTGTCTCACATTAGCTGAAGCCTGAAGTTGTTGCACTGAACGATGAATAGAACTATAAAATCCTTGCAGAACTGGCTCGGTATGAACATCTTCAGAACTAAAGGCGTGATGAGAGTGAGTAGCTGACAAAGCTCTAGAGTGTGACTGCCAAGCCACACTTGGTAGATTACCCAACTTAGAAACTCAGCTTCAATCCACATAGCAGTACCAACAATAACAACTCCAAGAGAAACTACAGCTGTTCCACAAAAAGATGGCAGGCCGCCCCGGAATTTCCAGCAGGACGTCCTGGAATTACCATCTACCCGAGTGCATAATGGTTAAACTAGGAGGCATCACATCAGTGGTTGATGTGATACTGCGCAAGGTTTCAACCTTATATTCCCCAAGCCCCGCCGGCCACCGCCTCCTTCCTCCCTCCCTCCTCCCTCCTCCCTTCCCAACCGCCGCCATCGCCCTGCCTTCCCCACCCCCATTTGCCCTTCCGAGTTGGTTCCAACAGGACAGTGCCAGAGGCTTCTTAAATTTACCGGTGAGTTTTGTTTGTGCGAGCTTTTTTTCTGGGAAAGAGGACAGAATAGTTTTTGAAGCTTATTGTCATTACTCGTCAATGTAGCCCATTTATTCCGCATGTATGGTGAATACTGGCTCTGGCTCTTGCTTCCCAGAAAAAACCAGATGATACAGAAATTTATTGACCCATCATCTGTTTTCAGAAGGCAAATCAGTTGATCAATCCGATTGGGACACCCTCCCTCCACCTTTACCACTGGTGGAGGCGCAATGGCCAGTAAAATCATGCCAGGTTATTTCTCAACCTCCAATCCAACCAACTGTTGCGCATCCTCATGATGAAGATGTTTTAGCTGCCACGACTCAAGGTGCGGAACTGGCCCACATGAATGCAGAGAGGTGGCATGAAATCAGCGCACACATGCGAGGTCCTCTTGAATCGGGCCCGGGTGCAGAAGATGAATTTGAAGGAATGCAGCAAGAGATACAACTTGGCATACCAATCAAGCCACCCCAAATCAACATCACGGTGGACTACTGCCTCTATATGCAAAAATCATGTGGCACCAAAAACCATGCCCCTTCCCGATTGGTGAAAATACAGCCAGCTGACCGTGTGCCACCGTTGCCGATTGAAATATCACTGTGGGGCTTCAAATGCTTCAAAGGTGCTTTTGCATGCCACCTCCAGGATTGTCCTCATTTGATAGAACTTTTAGAGGAGGCGGACCAACAAGAGGAAATCGAATGGCGAGTATCCACGAATGGCAAGTATCCATCAGCAATCATCCCATTTATGCGGTCAATCGCCAAATGGTGATCCGCACGGAATCTGATTGGGAGAATTTTGCATATGCCGCTCAAGCCGCATCCCCCTCCAAAGTCACGGTCAAAGCGGTGATGGCTGATCCAAATGCCTCCAAGAAGCAAACCCAATCAGTAAGTCATACCTCCGCCTAAACAATCTGCTCCTATCCTAATTTTTGTTATTTCTGCCTGCCAGACAAACAAAGCTGACGAGTGCCTGGAGCTACTTTATGGACCTCCAGAGGAGCGCATTCAAGTGGAACACAAGCATGACAGGCAGGCAATTAATGTGAGTGGGAGGATTGATTTAGTTTTATATTTGGATACATACTCACAGTAGTATTTATTACCTGTTTAGCCCAGGGCTGCCGACGCCAGTGCACCGCAGAAGATTGTTGCAAAGTTGCACAAGATATGTGTTGATAACCCCAATCCAGGATCGGAAGGGCTTTACTTTCTGGACCCTGAGGACAGCTCTAGGTCCATCAAGATGACCTACAGCAAATTTTGGGAGTGGGCCGAGGCCATCAACAAGGAAAAGCCAGGTGTGGACCTTCTGCATCCCCCAGCCAACTTTGAATGGATTGAGTCTTCACCCCACCGTCGATCCAAGAGTGTGATAACCAAAAAACCTCCGTCCACCCCAGCGCCATCTTCTAGTGTGTCTGTGGCATGATCTTCTTCTGGAAGGTACAATAACATCAATACTCCCACAAACACCATCTCTGATGTGGCATCAGAAGCTATTTCTTTCCAGAATTCCACTCCATTCCACTCTCAACCAGGAAGCTCACGTTATTCTCGTGTGAACTTGCCGGCGGTTCTCGGCAGTGATTTGCCAGCCAGCCCTGGCTCAATTACTAATATGTATCAGACCCCAGTGAAACTCCACTCTCCACTCCCATATCTTGGTGTTGAACTCAAGGGCTCATTGGATGAATATTTGTTTTTTTGTTGCATCCCTCCATCTGATGCAGAGACAAGGGAATTGGTCCAAAAGCACAATATCAGCCACTTGACCTTTTTCCGCAGATCTTCAGAGCAGGAATTGGCAATATTAGGCTTTGGGGTGGGGCCCTGACGTCTTCTATGTGATGGGGTGGAGGTCTATACTCACTATCTGCGGAATAATTCCCCGGAATTAAACACCATGTAGTATTTTTATTTGCATGGAATATTGTCTTTTCCCAAAGACAATTTTTCCACTACGCAGTGTTTCTTACATTTATGGTTAATGTGGAGGGGAATTCAGTGATCTAGCCTTTTTCCCCTTGTGATTGTTAGCTCAAGAGTTGATTTTATTTGTATAACTCTCATTGTGTTTTGGTGATTGTTTTCTTTCGTTTTAATCCCTCTGAATTGAACGAGTGTGAATAATCTTGAGAAATATTGCCTTTGGCAAGATTTAATTTTTAACAGGGGCTCGGGCGCTTGCACAGAAATGTGCCTGTGTTCTGGTTAATGATATGACCTTGCAAACATGGCTAAAAATTGCTACAATTTCTGATATCCGAGCAGGATATCCACATGATGAAGATATCAGCATGTCCAATATGATATCTGACTTGCTGATATGTAATCTGACATGCTGATATCTCTTCAGGGCATTGAATTGGTCCAGCAGCCCCTCAATTCCACAAAAAATTGGCCTAATATTTTCTCATAGAAACATATAAACCACCAGCCAATGGACCACTGTGCTACACAAGAAATGGTAGAAGACCGCAACCCCCAATCAAACTGTAAGAATTGCACAACTAAAATTTATATTTCTTATTAGTTTTAGCAATGATTCTCTCTTTTTTTTAACTTAAAATACAACAAAAATAAATAAAATAAAATATAAAAGAAGAATAAAAATTCTGTCTTTACCTAAAAGGTGAAAATAAGTGCCAGATAGTTTTTAAGATAATTAAAATATAATAATTAATTTTTAATAATTTTAATGATTTTTAAGATAAATTTTAAGATATTTCAATTTTAAAAATAAAAATTGATGAAACAATTTTTATTAAATTTTATGTAAATAATTTTTATTGATAATAAAGTTACTTTGTTTTGATAGAAAAAATATTTTTAGATGAAAATATTTTTTTATTTATTTTTAAGAATAATTTTAATTGAATAATTAAAATTATGCTTTGTCTGAGTTTTTCTGAGTTTTTATATTTTTATTATTTTTAATTGATTTTTATGTTTGTTTTTATTAATGATGATTCGAATTAAGTATCTGCTAGCTAAAAAGAGAGGTGGTCAATGACATCATGTGACATCATTTAACTGTTTTGAATTGAGAACGGTCAATTACGTCATGACCGTCTCGAATTTTAATTTTTAATTAATTTTTTATTTTTAAATTTTAAATTATTAATTTATTTTTATTCAAAATAAATTAATTTTTATTTTTATTTTGAAATTGGAAACTTACCATTTTTAATTTCTTTTTTATTTTTATTTTATTTTTATTTTATTTTTATTTCATTTTAATCCCTTTTTTTTACATAAAGTCTTTTTATATTTTTGTTATCTGAGACTTTTGTAAAAGAGATTTTTATTTTATTTTTTAATAAAAATTAATTTTATTAATTTTTATTCTATAGTTCTTTTTTCTTATTTTTATTAAAAAGAATAAAACAATGTTTCTGCTTACTTCTATCAATAAGCACCATTTTTCTCTTGCCTTGGCAAGGATATTTAGAGGTATTTTGACACAAACAACTGCCAAAATGAGGGCGAGTTAGAAGACATATCAACTAGTGAAACCTTGCACCAAGACCAGCTCCATTGGAGCGAACCAATTGACTGGAACGATGCTCCGGGTTCCTTGCTCAGTAGTGAAAGCTTGTTCAAAGATGGTACTGAAGCCCTGGTGGTGAGTCCTTTCCACTAACCCTGAATTCCTCATGCCTGAAAACTAATGTACCACCTGTTTTAATGTTTTGGCATAGCCTCAAGAGGTGTGGATGAACGTAGCTTTCAAGTTCTGGTTTACTTCTAAGAAGGGGGACCCTGACTGGGTGAAGGACTTTGTGGAGTTCTCATTTGTTGCCGGCAATGTTGACTTTGACCAATTCCGCCAGACAGCTGTCACTGCTTGTGTTTGAATCCACCCAGAGGTCCAGCCTGAACTAGAACGCTCCATCCAAAATGGAGAACCACTTTTGTATTTGAGCATATTGATCCCTGAATGCGCCAATTACTCTCAAAGTTCAAATAAGAAGTTATGAAGCCGTGACAACTACAATGCATGGATCTCCACTCTGCTCATGGAGGAGTTTGATGAGACGGACCTCTACATCAGAATGCTCAGCCCTGATGAGCTCGTGGCCCGCACCAAGGCTGCAGATATGGAAGCAGTATTGGTGCTTGCAGAAGAGATTGTGGCCGCTTCTGTGTACCCAAGTCTGACTTGCGGTGGGGAGGACTTAACTGACCAGTACCCTACTACTGATGAGGTAAGTGCAATTGATGATCATCTGAGGCATTTTTTGCATGCTGAGACTGACAGACCCGTCCATAGGATGAATGTGCATACTGAAGATTCTGACTAAATCAGTCCTGAGGGCTCCCTGCGAATCACTTCTTGCTAAATGCCTAGTGCCATGGAAAACAATAGAATGTCCTTCTCAAGATATTGGAGTCTAGATGTTTTTTTTTTTTTTTTCATAATTTGTTGGCACCATGTGAAGCTTAGGAATTAATCTATGCATGTGAATGGAAGTATTGGCTCGGTACAAGTGATTCTTGCCAGTTGAGTCACACCCTGGCAGGCCTGGAGCTGTTGAATGATGTGCGCAGATGGGAGAAAAATGTGACTCAAATTTATTTGCCTTTGCTCCATTGCTGAACGCAAGATGTAAGAGTTCAGAAATGGAAAAAGTACAAACAAAACACCAATACAAACTGGTATTACATGTATGGGCGCTAAAAAATTGTATCTTTCTGACATACTTGTTGAGACATAACTCAGAGTGAGAGCCATTTTTGGCATACTTGAAAAAGAAAAATATATATATTTATATTGAAAAATGTTCCAATCCCAGTGTCCCGGCTGCAAATCAAACCACATGAACCCACACTTACTCTATGTACCCACACGTATTGTTTATTTGCCTTTGCTCCATTGCTGAACGCAAGATGTAAGAGTTCAGAAATGGAAAAAGTACAAACAAAACACCAATACAAACTGGTATTACATGTATGGGCGCTAAAAAATTGTATCTTTCTGACATACTTGTTGAGACATAACTCAGAGTGAGAGCCATTTTTGGCATACTTGAAAAAGAAAAATATATATATTTATATTGAAAAATGTTCCAATCCCAGTGTCCCGGCTGCAAATCAAACCACATGAACCCACACTTACTCTATGTACCCACACTTATGGAAGAAGGATCGAATCAACTCGGGTGTTGCCACTGTCAAGAAGGTGTCCTGGATGATTTTCACATCGCCATTGGAGCCAGAGAGCTTTCGAGTTCTTCTGAGGTGAGACTTGAAAACAGAGAAAACTGTTTCAATTGGGTTGGAGTCCAGTGAGTAGGGTGGTAGGTACTGCATGATGATCTTGTTTTGAGTACATATCTCTTGTAGGCGCCCACCATGATGAATCTGTTAGAATTCAAAGTTTTCAGACAAATCCATATTAATTAAGTTCATTCATCTGTCACATTAATGTCACAAGAAAATAAACCGATTAAATTATTATTTTTTTTATTTTTTTTTATTTTTTTTTTCATTTTTCATTTTTCATTCAATTCTTTTCATCTCACTTCAATTAAATCAAAAGCGAAACTCAAACTCAACTCAAACCTCAACTTGAATCAAGTCAACTCAACTCAAATCAAATTCAATCACAACTCACTTCAACTCAATCTTTTCAACACTTCTTCTTTTTCATTTCAAACTTTTCCTTCTAAAAATCCTTGGTGAGAATAGTATATATCTTGAATCATTAAAAAACTTCAATCACTCATTTTTCTATTAAAATTACTCCTTGCCAGAAAGGTTGAAAAAATAAATAAATGTTGTCTCTCAATTCTTCCGTCATAAAAATATTCAAAAAAAAAAACAATTTGTTGGTTATTTCTTTTCATTTCAATTATTTTCATTATCATGTTGTTCACTTCTTGCTTTAGATGCTAGTCCTCTTTTTCAGTAATAAATTTTTTCATTGAAAATTGAAATCTCTTAGAATCCGTGCATTGTCCATGACTAACACACTGTTTGGGCCAGGGAAGGGAGAAATACGAGGGATCTACAAATAAGAGTCAGAGTGGGTTTGATCAACAGCAGCGTAGAGGAATAAACCACTTACCACAATCTCCTCCAAAAAGAACTCAAAGTCCAAACGGACTATGGAGTCTTGTTGTACTATGATCCCCATGACTCCCTCCAACGATATTGCTGGGAGGAGGATGAAGCGTTTTCTGGAGCGGGTTTTCATAACTTGACTGGTGCGCATTCCCTTTTGGGCCCAAGCCATGCGGTGTTGTTGTACATCAAGGCAAACAGCAATCTTGTCTATCGTATAGAAAAATTGAGTAAGCCATGAGAAAAATTTAAAACACATTGCTAATTGAGAAGAAAGCACACACCTGTAAACACAAGATATTCCGGTGGGAATTGCGCAATGCCAATGGTGTACGCCGCACGCTTGATTGGACATTGCAAAGGATGCACCGTTCTTGCCACCTTTAACGACAACTTGAGTTGGTGGGTCAAGGTTTTGTAGATTGAGGACCAAGGCACATCGAGTCCTAATTCATTGCGGAGGTGGGATTGTATTTCATCCAGATATAACACAGGCTCGTGCTGGATGCGGGTGTGCATGAATTCAGTTTCCTCCGGAGAGAAGTTTAGGGGTCGACCTCTTTGTTCGTATAAAGCTGGATCCCGCACCACAGACTTAGTGGCTAAGAAGAGGGCCCTCCACCGCGCAAAAGATTGTGGAGAGACTGGAAACCCGGTAATGTTGTTGATCTGCTCTTGAGGCATCCCACGCAGTAAAATCTTTATGCTGATGGCTTTAACTTCGGGTGCATAATGCTTGTACATCTCCATAATGGGGTATGAGTACATACTATTCACCGTATGGATGACACTAAATGACAAAACACCTTACTTTTTATCCTGTGTTCCTGTCGTGGCGTGTTGCGAAAAGAAAAGGCATGATCAACAATGATTTCTTGTCAAACATGGGCGGAATACAACAAGCTCACCAAAAATAAATTCAATTACAATATTATTCCGCGTCCAGCGGGCCGGTACCAACTCGGAAGGGCAAATGGGGGTGGGGAAGGCAGGGCAATGGCGGCGGTTGGGAAGGGAGGAGGGAGGGGGGAGGAGGGAGGGAGGAGGGAGGCAGTGGCCGGAGGGGCTTGGGGAATATAAGGTTGAAACCTTACGCAGGTATCACATCACCCACTGATGTGATGCCTCCTAGGTTAACCATGATGCACTGGGGTAGATGGTAGTTCCAGGAAGTCCTGCTGGAAATTCCGGGGCGGCCTTCCATCATTTTTTGGAACAGCTGTAAAAACGGAGGAACAATTAGTAAAACGGTCCTACCTAACAATCAAGTACGCAATCACCAACTTGGGCCACAAGTCAGTGTATCTACAGTTGGCAAAACTGTATAAGCTTCTTTTGACATCTAGTAGCAGAGAGTGACAGAAAAGGAACAGGATGCAGAGAGGGGAAAATAAAGAAATTTTAAAGTGGTATTTGTGATACCGCCACATAGAAAAAAGGCATCAGAAGATGATGTCAAGAAAAAAAATTGAAATTGCAATTTTTGTTTTGTGATAGGACAATTAAACCCTAAACTGGGATACCTAATCAGCTTAAGATGTTGACTAAAAAAAATAGCGGGTTGATTACACTCTATGCTAAGCTACTGGAACAAGGAGATATTGGCTCATAACCTGATAGAGAAAAGAGTAGAATAGTATGTATTACCCCGTAATACTCTTGACTGCAGGTCTAAGTCTGTGTGAACAGTGAAAGTCTTGTGACATGTTCAATGTCACAAAAGAAGCAAGCCACCAGGGACTTGTGACTAAGAGCCGACTAAATTTTGGGTTGTAAACCCAAAATTTTAATTCCCCCAAACCCAAATTGCTATTTATACTTTCCTTCAATTTTCATCCGCACCACCGCAGGGTTGTATCACCCATATCAAATGTGAGTGAAACCTCTCCCCCGCCTGCCCTGGAATCATATCTTTCTCATTTCAATTTTATTTTTCTTATTTTACCAGAATCCTTCTGCCCATCATGGACAAGCAAACCCTCAATATCATCCAGCTGTTTCTTTATTTTCAAGCAAATGTCATATCCACCACCAATTCAGTGATCCAGAGCTCAAGAATCCACTTGGCAGTCCTAGAATCAACCCCTCTTTTAATCTCACCAGAAGATGAAACCAGGAATGAGCCAATGTGAGAAAAATGGAAGCTTATGGATAGTATTTATGGCTAAATCAGCCTTGGATGAAGTGAGGAAAGGTTTTGGTGTAGCACGGACCTTATGGATAGTATTTATGGCTAAATCAGCCTTGGATGAAGTGAGGAAAGGTTTTGGTGTAGCACGGACCTATGGACGAGTATTGAAGGAAAAGAAGTGGTGAGATTACTGAAGGTAAAAGAAGAAAACGATGGTAGAGTGGAAAACAACCTTATGGATAGTATTTATGGCTAAATCAGCCTTGGATGAAGTGAGGAAAGGTTTTGGTGTAGCACGGACCTATGGACGAGTATTGAAGGAAAAGAAGTGGTGAGATTACTGAAGGTAAAAGAAGAAAACGATGGTAGAGTGGAAAACAACCTTATGGATAGTATTTATGGCTAAATCAGCCTTGGATGAAGTGAGGAAAGGTTTTGGTGTAGCACGGACCTATGGACGAGTATTGAAGGAAAAGAAGTGGTGAGATTACTGAAGGTAAAAGAAGAAAACGATGGTAGAGTGGAAAACAACCTTATGGATAGTATTTATGGCTAAATCAGCCTTGGATGAAGTGAGGAAAGGTTTTGGTGTAGCACGGACCTATGGACGAGTATTGAAGGAAAAGAAGTGGTGAGATTACTGAAGGTAAAAGAAGAAAACGATGGTAGAGTGGAAAACAACCTTATGGATAGTATTTATGGCTAAATCAGCCTTGGATGAAGTGAGGAAAGGTTTAGGTGTAGCATGGACCTATGGACAAGTATTGAAGGAAAAGAATTGGTAAAGAAAAGAAAGAAAAGAAAAGTACAAGGGTTTTATACTGTAGATACACGTATTTTAGCCCCCTGGCATAATTTTCACCTAACCCCTCCTAATTTTATCCCTAATATCTCATATACCCCCCCCACTCATCATCTTTTTCTTAATCCCGTTGATCCCAATATTTTCTCCAGCAATTGTTTAATTTTGTCACCGGTAAGGTTCTTGGTCATTATATCTGCTGGGAGAATTGATGTTGGCATGTAGTGAAGTTTGATTGTTTTGTCTAACACATAATCTCAAATAAAGTAGTATTGAAAATTCATGTGCCTTGTTCTATGATGATATATCTCATTTGACGCTATTGCCATGGCGCTTTGACTGTCACTGTATATGTTGATTTCGGGTTTGACATTCAGCATTTCTTGAAATAGGTTTGATAACCACAGCATGTCTTGAGCACATTCAGTCAATGACACTAGTTTGGATTCCGCCGACAATCTCGCGGAGACTTGTTGCACATGGCTCCTCCAGCCAATTGTTCCGTTGTAATGGACGAGACTTCCAGAGTAAGACTTTTCTTCGTGTGCGCCATTCCAGTCAGCATCGGAGTAGCCAATAATTTGTGAGTCAGTGTGGTCTAGCTCATTTAGACCTAGTTTGAGAGTGTAGTCTTTTGTGTTCGCTAAGTATCGCAGGACATGATATGCTGCATCGAAGTGTATTTTCAAAGGGTTTTCAAGGAATTGTGCCAAATTGCTGACAGAATGTGCAAGGTTGGGCCTTGTACACTGAACCAACCACTGAAGAAGACCAACAATACGTCGATACTTGAAGGGCAGTTTACTGAGAACTTCGCTGGGCTTCTCCTTTTCCGAATTCCAGTTGCTGGGCAAAGGGGTAACCAAGCTCTTGTGGTTGCTGATATTGACTTCTGATAAGATCGTATTGGTGTATTTATCTTGAACCAGAGAAATACATTTGTTATCTTGAGTGATTCTGATCCCAAGGGCGTACCGTACCGGTCCCAAATCCTCCATCTCAAAGATTTGGCTGATTTTTGATTTGAACTCATCTACCCACGATCCACCGAAAATTAGGTAGTCCACATGGGCGTATAGATAGAAGGGACGGTGCGGGTCTTGGATAAGATACACACAGGGGTCAGTTTTGGTGCTGGTGAGTCCAATGGATTTCAGTGCCTCAGATAAAGCCTGTCTCCAACATCGGGGACTTTGCTTCAAACCGTAAAGTGATTTATTTAGTTTTAATATTTTGTTGTTGAAATTTCCTTTGAGACCTTGTGGCGGAAAGATATATAGGTCTTCTTCAGGGGTGCCGTTTAGGAACACACACTTGACATCCATTTGATGGACTACGTGTTGATTTTGTTGACAGATTGTAATCAGAAAGCGTAGTGAGGTGAGTCGGCCGGTGGGTGAGAAGACTTCATTGTAATCTATCCCCTCTCGTTGGTTGAAACCCCGGACGCACAGCCGGGCCTTATACTTTGTAAGATCACCATTTTTGTCGGTTTTACGTTTGAAAACCCAAGTGGTGGATAGGGGTCGGACTTTAGAGGATTTATCGCACGCTGTCCATACGTTGTGCTTTGCCATGTTGTTCAATTCATTTTGAATGGCGTCGTTCAAGAAATCAGCTTGAAGGCTAGCTAGGGCTTGGGTGTACATTTTTGGGTTGTCCTGATCTATGTTGATTAGATTGACTAAACCATCTCTAGGCCTCAAGCGAGGTTCAACAAGATTCCTATCTACAATATCTCCTATGATTTCTTTGCTGGGATGGTATGATTCGTCCAACTCGTCCACTGATAGGGATTTGTTATTGGGAATGAGCTGATCTTCCCCATCCCGCAGCATCTCGCTGCTGAAAGAGTCGTTTTCGGATGGATTGGACTCTCTGCAGGATGTGTCATGTTGAGACTCTTCATTTGGTTCATATGAAGCCGGAATATCAACTGTGAATAGATTCTTGTAAAAATATGCTTGTTGAATTTTATATGATGGGATGGTTCATATGAAGCCGGAATATCAACTGTGAATAGATTCTTGTAAAAATATGCTTGTTGAATTTTATATGATGGGATAAAACCACGTTACCAGTTCCCTCTTCCTCAATCCTATAGGTCTTGTGCCCCTCACCGTATCCAAGGAAGGTACCAGCTACACCACAATCTCCAAACTTTCCAGAGGGCCTGTTTTTCAAAAAAATTGCTTGGCAACCAAAAGGAAACAAGAAATTTAGGTTAGGTGGTTTTCCAAACCACTTTTCATACGGAGTGAGCATGTCAACTGATTTACAGGGTGTCCTATTTTCAAGATAGACGGCAGTATTTGCCGCTTCAGCCCAGTAGTTTTGATCTAAATAGCTGTCTTTGAGTAGGCACCTGGCTTTCGTGACTGTGGTGCGATTACCTCTTTCAGAAAAAGGATTTTCTTCAGGTGTGTATGGTGCCGTGGTAAGGTGTTTAATGCCTTTTTCTAAATAAAAATTTGAGAGGTCTTGATTCTTAAATTCAGTTCCGTTGTCAGAAACTAAATAGGTGACTTTTTCTTTAGATTCGTTTTCAATTTGGGAAAATAGATTTTTGATTGTTTGATTTGTTTCGGTTTTCGAGGATAGAAACATAATCCAGACGTAATGGGAGAAACCGTCTACTATCCGAAGAAAGTATTTCTTGCCTGATCTTGACAAAGGCGTAATGGGACCACAGAGGTCTAAGTGTACATATTGAAGCCTTTGCATAGCTTTAGGAAACGAGCTCGGAAAAGGTTCCTTGTGTCTTTTGCTGAGATCACAGTCAAGGCAGTCAATATCAGGTATCTTTTTGTCGGGATACATCTTTCGCAAGTATTCGATCGAGGGATGTCCTGCCGCTTGGTGAAGCTTCAAAAAGTTTGAGTCTTGATGAGATGTAACAAGGGCGAGTCCGGGAATTCGTTGGATAACCAGGTGCCCTGAGCTGTGAGATCCATCTAGCACTATTTTATTTTTGTTGTCAACTAATTGGAAACCATGATTCTCAGTGGGTTTAATAGTGTGCCCCGTACGTAGGAAAGTGGATTGACTAATTAGATTGTGTGAGAGAGATGGTACAAGCAGTGAGTTTTTGAAATGCAGGGTAATGTGGGGTAAATTTAAGGTGGCAGTTCCTTGACCGGTAACTTTCAAAGGTGACCCGTCAGCTTGAAAAACTTCAGATTCAATATCTTCAATCTCGGAAAAGCATTTTATTGAGTTAAACATTGGCAACAATGCGCCAGAGTCAAAAATGAGGTCCTCTCTGCTTACTGATAGAACCAATCCTAGGACTTTTTCCGGTTTCGAGTCGTTTTTATTTTTTGGAGGTGGGTAACCAACGATTTGGAAACAATCTTCTTCTGCATGCAAGGTGAGGGGGTTATGCTTCCCATCTTTGCATTTTGGGATGTTCCCATTTATTTGTCCAGTATGACCCGTGATTGCAAGGGCCTTGGCCGTCGCTGATTCTTGATAAGACACGTTTATTGGTATATATAGGTGTAGTTCTTCGATTGTTTGTTTCATGTTGGGTATTTTTTTCTCTATTTCATATTTCTTGATGATTAATTCTCCTGCGACTTTGTATTCTTCAGGAAGATTAATGATGGCCCACATGGCAATAAAGGAGTCTAGTAGCTTTGAAGGAGTGGTTGTATTATCATCGATCAAGTTGCATAAGTTCCTTGTATGTTCAAGGAGTAGATTTAAATTTGTTTCTAGTTTCTCTAGAGTAAGGATGGTGGTAAATATTCGATTTAAGTATTTTGATTGGTTTTGGATGGTTCTCGGTTGGTAAAAATTGTCGAGTAGCTCCAAAAAAGACATGGGTCATCGTTTGCTTCTTTTGCAAATCGAGACACAATTTTGATGTCGCAATTGAGAGTTAGGATTGCCATTGTATCAGGTTGTTGAAACGGGTCTTTTGCATCTTGGCTTATGGTGAGTTCTTCGTCTTCCACGCGGGTAACTAGTAGATATAGATGTTTTAAGGTAAGAATACTTTTCATTCTTACTTTCCAATCTAGGAAATTTGAGCCAGTTAGTTTTTCCGAGGAAGGTAATTCAACGGTCGGCTCGACCATTTTGGATTGAAGAATTTTTAATTGTTCGGAGATTCAGTTTGTTTGTTTAGAGATCCGGTCTCATAATCTGTGAGAAAAATGGAAGCTTATGGATAGTATTTATGGCTAAATCAGCCTTGGATGAAGTGAGGAAAGGTTTTGGTGTAGCACGGACCTATGGACGAGTATTGAAGGAAAAGAAGTGGTAAAGAAAAGAAAGAAAAGAAAAGTACAAGGGTTTTATACTGTAGATACACGTATTTTAGCCCCCTGGCATAATTTTCATCTAACCCCTCCTAATTTTATCCCTAATATCTCATAGCCAACCCATGGCGGCTCTAGACCCGGGAAACACCTAAATCTTCCACAAAACTTTGGTCAAGGATTTGACCGTTTATTCAAAGAATAATTCAGAGACTCCCTGGTTTATAGCGTTACTCAGTTCCCCCAAAGGTTTCACATGTGTCAAAGTTTATTTTTGAGGAAAGCACATGAGGTAGAACAAGCAGACCGGTACTTTGTCCAGAAACTTGACACTCATGGCCGACTTGGATTGCACCCAATTCAGAAAGTCACAGCTACTATTCAATCCTTGCCTACAGTATTGCTGCCAAAAAGCAAGATGAATATCTTCAATTATCTGAAACAACCTCACTTGACACTCTCAATGGATTTTGCAAAGTAGTTCACTGCATCTATGGTGCAGAATATCTTTGCTATCCTAATGCCAACAATGTGGTGTGGTTACTCAAAGTTGGGGATGCTAGAGGCTTTCCTGGAATGCTTGGTTTCTTAGATTGCATACACTGGCCATGAAAAAGTTTTCCCAAAGCCTGGGATGGACAATATCAAGGATCAAGGGAGGGAACATGTACTCGCTTTTTTCCCCAGTTTTTTCTATGGTATTTCTTTATTTTTTATGATAATTTTTTCTTTTTTTTATGATCTTTCTGAAATTTGATATTTAATCATAATACTTCTTTCTTTTGTTTTTAATGATCTTTCTTAAATTTGATATTTATTTATAATCACAGACTCTGACTATTGTACTAGAAGTGGTTGCCTCATGTGATCTTTGGATCTGGCACACATTTTTTGTTTTGCAGGGGTCACACAAAAATTTGAATATTCTGGACTTGTCTCCTTTATTCCAGCAAATTCTCAACAGAGCTGCTCCCCCTAACAAATACACAATAAACGGAAATGAATACCACCAAGTTTCAAGATGGCAATTTAAATTATAATTATCCAAAAAGTGGGATAAATTTTAAATCTCACAAATTTGAGTTATTTTATTAAAAATATTTTAAATCAATTTAAATTTTATCAATATTAAAACTTTGATCTATTTATTATATAGATCCAAGCAAATAATTAAAAAAGAAAACAAAAGTAAAATTATTTAGCTAAAGTAAGCAATCATGCTTTTATTAAAATTATTTTTATTCAATTTTGATATAATTGAGATTAATCTTTTCATGCTGTTAAATGTTTTTTAGGATGTCATTGATGATTATGACACATAAAGAACAGAAATTCAAAATGATCTTAAGAAAAGAATCATTATTTTAATTTCTCATGTGAATAAGATTTAAGACCATAAATTTTTGTTAAGGATCTTTTTAATGAAATAATTTTATTATTTTCTTTTTTTTTGTCATTATTAAAATTCACTTGAATCTTTATCCTAAATAAGGTTAAATATCATTAAATCCTATTTTAACATTAATTATTATGATTATTATTACACAAGTCAAATTGATGGGATGTGTAAATCAACCTGGGTGAAATTTGAAGAGAAATTGAAAGTATAAAATTATGTGTAAGTATGCCATGTCACCAATGTGACAAAAAAGAAAAGATGAATCCAGCAGGGTTTTTTTGGTTTCTCTCTAGATTTCTGTGTTCCTCTAATTTTTTGAATAAAGCAAAAGAATGAAGGATAAAGTTTTTCTTAAAACTGCCAAACTTGCTGCCATAGCACCACTAAACATAAAACCCAAAAAACAATATTTAGTTAATTTATAAGAGATAAAGAATCAATATCTCAAGTTGAGTTTTTTTTATTATCCTAAAGGATGAATTTGAGTTAGAAAACAAGCACATACACCAAGAAAAACTTTGTAATGGTAGGACAGCTTGAAGTTTTTTTAAACGAGATAAAGATGAGTTTCATGTCAGCGAATGGATCAATTATGGCAAATGGGATCCAATTTCAACCATTATTCACTGCATGTGTAACAGGAATCGGAGCAAGGAGCATAAGAAATATGGGAAATCAAAGAAATATTATTGGTATTGGCTGGTTTTGAGGTGTTTAGCGGGTGTTGAAAAATTCCCCCATACGTATTCTACAGAAGAGATGACATCCCTTGTTGGGAATCTGACTTATTTGGGTAGGTGAAGTAAGAAAAAAACCGGTGGTGTTGGTAACATTGCTTCATTGGGTAAAATTTGCGGGTCAGCTACACTGGTGGCTTACAAGTCAACTGCAACAGACTAAACAACAGTTACAAATTCCTCCTTGAGGCTGAAACATTTGCTTTCATGTCAGGAATCTTTGACTTTGAGGACTGTTTAGTCCATGGGTGAGGTCCTGAATTGTCTGTTTAAAGCGGTGCACTGTTGGATAGTTGAAATGCAGCATTATTGACCTACCAACCAATGTGGGGTGGTCTAGCTCAAAATTCTTCAAGAATCACCCTTAGGGGAACTCTTGATTTTTTTTTTTGAAAAACCAGAATTAAAGGTTGTTAAATTAAAATTATATTGAAATCTTTATCATTTAATTATCACTTTTATTTTATTCTTCATTATTATTGTTTTGACATCAAAATTCATTGTTTTTGGCACTGTCATCTTTGCCTTCAGGTATAAAATATCTCTTATCATATTTTAAATTTTTTGTAATTTTTTATATTTTTTCATATATTTTTGTTGATTTGAATTTTTTCCTTCAGTAATGATAAATCTTTTACAAGGTTATTACCTTTCTGATGGTATTTACCCTGACTGGTCTACTTTGGTCAAAAAAATATTGCAGAAACAAGGACAAGAGCTCAAGGTAATGTCATGTCAATATTAAATACAAAAAGCAGAAATTCTAAACTGATGGTTCAACTTTGTTTGTCAGTTTTTTGTGATATGGTGGTTGCCGATGATATTTGTATTTGGAAGATATATCTTGGGGGGGGGGGGCTTGTGGCATAGAGGTTTCATGTGCCATTCACGGAATGGCAGATGACCTTCATGGGTATTTCAGGTCTTCTTGGGTAGTAGCAAGTGACCAGATTTAGCCACTTGCTTTATTTTTTTACTCCCTGAGGGTGTTCCCAACCAAGGATAGCGGCTGCAGTTAGGGTATCTTATTCGGGCTTGGGTGCTACATGTGGGGTAGCACACGGGTTTAGTCGCGTCAGTGGAGTTGCTCTTAGAAATTTATAATTTCTGTAGATGAATTAGGAAGTCAGATGAACTGGGGCGATGGGATAGGGTTTTTAGACATGATTTTTGGACATGTTTTAATTTAGAAAAAAAAAGGGTTATGGGAATTTAGACCGTGTCTAAATGCTGATGGGAAGACTTCCATACATTCTTCAAATAACTTTTAAAAAAATGGATTAAAGCATTTAATTCTCTAATATGACGGTTCACAATAGAACTTTTCCAGCAATTTTTTTTTTAAAATCAGCAAAAGCTTTGCAAATCAGCAATTTCTGATCTGCCCATAAATCTCTGCTGATTTGGCCCAGAATTATTTGAGCATCAGCAAAGAGTCCCGCTATGGAAACATGCTGGAGCTCTTGCTGATGTTACTCCTCACCCCGCCTCTCCAATATCACTGCTCCTTTTTTTTTCTTCCAATATAACTCCGCATCATTTTTCTCACAACATGAAACAATTATCCACAAAGCAACATGCAATTCAAGTACTATTCACAGAATTTGTTTTTATGGAAATAAAAGAAAATGAAGACATCATTTACCAAGCTTTCAAGATTAAAAATTTATCCACATCTATATCTTGTTTTATATTTCCAAACAGTCCCATCATGTAAAATGTTTTTGACCTTCTTTTTGACAAAGCAAATGAAATATCAGACTTCCTTCAAGAAGGACCATCTCATTGGTTTGTATTTTTCTACTTTTTATCTCAAAGTATATGAATTCGATTAAAAAATACTAACTGGTTTTTTTTTTATTTTTTTTATTTAAAACAAAGAAGATATTTGGAAAGTGTTCCTCCAATTCTTTGGGACAAGTTTGACATCACTAAGTTTTTTGATATGCGGGATTCAGACTTTCAACAATCTGCCCCCATGTCAAAATCTGCATTTATTTTCCTTCTCAGTGTAAAATTTTGGAAACTAAAGATAATATTATTTCAGTTTTTGATCTTAAGAAAAAATTGATTTACAATTTTAATTTATTCTTTTTATATTAATAAAATAAGATAAAAATAATTAAAACTTTTCTTTACCTAAAGGCAATTATTCTGATGACTATTTTTATCATTTATTTATTTTATTAATCTTATTTATTTTTAAATAATAATTTTTATTAATACTAATTTATAAATTCTATTTATAATAATTTTAATAATACTTTTATAATTTTTAATTATTTTATTTTGATAAGAAATGATGATGATAATTTGATATTTTAATTTAAATATTTTAATTGAATAATTTTAAATGCTATTTTTAAATATTTTCAATTCTTTTTTAATTTTTAGATAACAATTAATTTTTTGATAATTTTTATTTTTATTTTTAATCTTGTTTTTTAATGAAAATTGTTTTCTTCTAATTTTCTGTTGATATTTTTAATTCTCAATTATTTTGATTATTTTTTTTCTCGTTCTGTTCGAATTAAAAATTAAGAAAAAAATTTTATGACATCAGCTTCGTCATACCACTCTTAAATTGATTTTTAAGTTTTTCAACTTGATTATTATTTTTTATTTCACTTTTGTAATTTTTATTTCACATTCCGATTTTTCAATCAAAATGTTAATTATTTTAAATATATAAAATTCTATTTTATATATTTCATTTTTAATTTTGAATTATTTTAATAATAATTTTTTAAATAAAAATTATCCTTTTTAATCGCCTTGTTTAGTTTTGTTTAGTCTTTTATTGAAAAAATAATTTTAACTAAAATTTTTTCTGTGATTTGAATTTGTCAGTTTCTTTGACTGAAATTGTTTTATTATTGTCAGTTTTCTTAACTGAAATTCATTTTGTTTTTAATGAAATAAAATTATAAAAATTAAAGCATAATAAAAATTAATTAATTAATTGATTTTTCTTTTTTAATTTTAATTTTATTTTATTTTCAGAAAACACTTACAACTTTGTTGTTGTTTACTTTGTTTTATTTTTCTTTTTAAATGATTTTTATTATTTTGACACTCATTATCATTTGGGACCACAAAGTGTTTTGATAAAACAGTTTTAGACCACAACTTCCAGTACCTCATCAACTTTCTCTGACGGTGGAGCCACTTGGATCAAACGGAAACGGGGCCTCAATTGGCTGTTTTTCACGAAATTTTAATGTTGGCCGTGGTACTTTTTTCAAGGTTTCTCAAAGAAGGAAATAACCTCTCTAGGCTATATCTATATCAAGTGGCCTGACATAAGACAGCCTGAGGAGATTGGAGAAGTGATGGAAAGTGAGGGATTCCCTAAATGTGTTGGCTTTGTTGATGGAACAACTACAAAACTACATCAACAACCAGGCTACAATGGAGAAGTATTCTGTTGGAATTTGGTCCTCATGACCACTCAACTTATTTTAATTATGCCAAGATTTTTAAGTCATAAATCCTTTTTTTTAGTTTCAAGTAAATCAGTTAAATAAAAACAATAAAAAAGTTAGAATGAAGGTAAAATATTTAAAATAGATAAGAACTGCAGTAGTATGTGTCTTGTAGTCATTGAACCCTGATCATCAGTAGTCAGTGTTATGCTTGAAAAATGTTTTTTATATTTTTATTCTTATTTTTATTGTTTGGGAACTAAGTAGTTAGAACTAACAATCCTAATTAAATTGTGAAGAAAAAATTATAAAGTAGTAAGATTAAACCTGTAGTTGTTTAAATTATCTCTTGCTTTATTTTAATTCTCTTAGTTTGTCGTTTATTTTATTTCTAAGTTTCAGAACCATATTAAACCCCTGGCATGTTGTTCAGGGGGCTGATCTTGTTTTTCTTTCTTTATAATCTCTGCAGTTGGATTAGAAATAAAATCATGGGTTCTTTTCACTCTTTTATCTGTGAACCTTTCCTAGAGCTCCTTCCTGAATGACTCTAGTCCTTATTCTCATAAAAAAAAATTCATTATTAAATCAAATAAAATATTATTAAATAAATTTTAAATCATTAATAAAAAAATTCATCTAAATTTTAGGTCATAATTTCAACATATTCTTTGACCAAAAAAGACACTATTCTATTAATTTCCAGGTCATCTGGAATTGTGATAAAGCAATCATTGCTTTCATCACTGTGTGGCCTGGATCATGCGCTGATATTACTGTTTATAAGAAGATGGCACTATATAAGGATCCAGGCCGTTTTTTTCCTCCTGGTGAGTAAACAATTTAATATTCTCCATTTTTTTAAAAAAATATTGAAATTGCTAAGTTGGTCTAGCTTAAAATTTTTTTGTCATCTAAATAGGTCAATAATTGATAGCCAATTCAGCTTATGCTCTCAGCAGTACTGTCATTCCAGCATACAACACACCAACAGCCCACTTGAAAATCAACACCAAATTTTATTACTTCTTGGAAAAATTCCATGTCAGAAATGAACACTCAATAGGTATTCTCAAAGGACAATGGGCCTTGTTAAAAGAAATGCGCCTACACCTCTACAAACCAAGCCACATGCAGGAATATATCATTTGGATATATTTCTGCATTATCTTTCACAACATTTTGGCGGACCTTAGTGATCAATGGGAAAAATTGTATTATGAAGCTGACCTAGGTGAGCCCAACTCATTAGTTACTGCATCTAGTCACATGGAAATTGAGAATTTTCACAGCGCAATGGCGAAACATTGTGTAGCTAATAATTATTCTCAAGGTGTTTTACCAATCACTTAGTTTTTGTATTTTTTTTGTAAATTTTTTTATAAAAAACACATGTTGGGTTTTTTGATGGCTTAGAAAAATTTCCAGGGGGTTTCACTCAATGCTTATACAAGGTACTGCGCTGCAATTCCCTTGACCTCAAAGTCTGAAATTTTTTAGTGCTCTGATTCATGTTATCAATCTGGAATCCATAAGTTTTGGTTACTACCCATCCATTCTTCATTTTGATCATGGGTCCAAATTCATCAACTCAGCTTTTGACTCTTTCTGCCCAGACCATATTATTTGCCAGCGTTTTTCTGACGTTTATACCCCGCAACAAAACAGACTATCAGAAAGATTCAATAGAACAATTCTTGAATCTTTGTGTACAATCATTTTGGACTCCAGTATTCCCAAGAATTGGTGGAATGAGGTGCTGAGCCCCACTGTTCTCACTCTCCACCAAATACCGACACATAAAAGCAAAAAATCTCCTTACAAGCTTTTCAAAGGGGATTATATTCCCTTAGAGTACTTTCACCCCATTGGAAACCTGGTTGTGGTTTTATTGGATGATCAAAAATCAAAGCTGGATCCTTCTGGAGACGTCAGAAGGCTTATTGGCTTCAATTATGAACTTAAATCCTATGGAATACTTCTCAATGATGGAAGATTAAAAGACTTGAAAAATGTATCTTTTTTAGACTATTCATCAGAACCCATTGCTGAAATTGAAAATAACAAATTGATTATTGAAGAAAAGATTCACAGAAATCAAAATTCAAATCCAATTAATAAAATATAAAAACGAGGAGAAGACATCCAGATCAAAGGAGAGGAAGATGAAAGCAAAAATGACTCAGAACACTTTGAATCTGCTAACAATGGCTGCAGCTCGGAAGATTTTGAGGTAACTGACCAGTTGATCCCAGAATCGGAAGATCCTACTGGTAGAACTCTTTGAAATCAAACCTTACAGGTGAAACCAATCCGGTACTTGTGTCTAGAAGATGATCCGAAGACTTTCAAAATGGCTATGGGTGGTTCCAATTCATCTGGATGGAAAGAGGCCATCAAAAAGGAACTCAAAAATATCGAGTCCCATGAAGTCTGTCAAGACTACAACAAAGTTCCTTTGAAAGCTCTCAAGACCACTTGGCTATTCAGAACAAAGCCTGCAACTAATTCTTCTCCTGAGAAACTCAAGGCAGGATTATTTATACAAGGTTTCCTTCAAACTCATGGGGAGGATTTTTTTGAAACCTTTGCCCCAACCGGGTAATTTCCTTTGCTCTTATCCCTGCTTGTGCTGGCTATTGATCTCAAACTCTAAATCAAACAATTTGATGTGAAGAGTGCTTTTCTATTTTCTCCATTAGAAGAAGAAATCTATATCTGCACTCCGGAAGGCTCAAATAGGAAATCTGATTACTCAAAGCTTGTGAAATCCTTGTACAGTCTCAGGCAAGCACCCCAAAACTTGTATGATACTTTAACTTTGTGGTTTGAGGAAGTTAACTACCTTCCCTCCAATGCAGACGCTTGTCTGTTCATTCACAAAAATAAAAATTCATTTTTCTTCTTTCATGTTGATGGCATGATAGTTGTCGGAGAAACTAAATTCCCTCCAATGCAGACGCTTGTCTGTTCATTCACAAAAATAAAAATTCATTTTTCTTCTTTCATGTTGATGGCATCAGGCTCTGGTAGCATGTGAACCTGGGCCTGCCGTTGCTCAGGCAGCCGATGTATGTATGCAGGGTGTTTACCTCTCCAGACTCTCACCTTGTAAACCTTGGATACTGACGAGGCCAGCTCCCTGGTCCATATTTTTCCTCGAGAGTTTTGATGTTTTATTTCAAAGGAAAAATACTTACTTCCTCGGGAAAAGGCTTTTGCATGAGACTTCTGAATTTAGAAATAGCGTGAGAGCCATATTTGATGGTAATACTCACGTAGTCAAACAAAACAGTTTTGGCCCATTCAGGCCCGCGGGATTTGTCAAGTAGATTATGTAATCCAGTTTGAAACTCTTGTCACCCGTTTGAATAATTGCTTATGTAATCTTCCTTGTCAATTGAAATTATTGCAAAGCACTTAACTCCTAAACTATACACAACACCTGCTTTTTATGCTTTTTAGGTGCTTAGTCCATACACATAGTGTGTTTGACGTCCTATCTCTTAAGGCACAAAAAGGGTTTCCTCTTATTTCTATCTAAAAATATATTTATCTATTTTAAATGTTGTCTTCGACAAGGTTCCTCAAGCAACAAAATGGCTAAATGACTTATTCCCCGATGAAGTGGAATTTGA
>KN361183.1:5197-18624 GCA_000785685.1 Uromyces viciae-fabae | reverse complement strand
GGGGGGGGGGGGGGGGGCCATAGGGCCAGGAAGGGGAAGTAAGCGAGTAGGACAGGGGATTTCTTTCTTTTTTGGAGGAAATGGCGGGAAATGGTGATTGAGCGTGGGTTTTTTTGAAAAAGTGAGGTTATGGTTGTAGGTCAGAAATTCCCTCGTAGTTTTACTTTGATGTTTGCTATTTAATATTTATCTATAAAGTGATAAGAAAGAAATCAACTATATATTTAAATATATATTGATTTACATTACATGATAATTTGCATCATACATCCTGGATGCTCCTTAATTCTATCTCTTTTTTTTTTCTGTTCAAAAAGAATTAAATCAAATTCAAAGAAAATTACTTATTAAAAACTGATAACTGAAATTGAAAAGAAAATCTGACTCTCAACCTTGAAAATCTTTCAAACCTTGAAAATACAATATTTCATCACACCACTCAACTCCACCTCTCACTGATGGGATTTTTTTTCTTTTTTTTTCAAACCCATCATGCGTACTCCCATGATGGGTTTGTCCAACCTCAAACTCACCAAAAATTGAATCAAACTAATAGGATGGTTCACAATAGAACTTCATCAGCAAGTTTTTTTTTTTTTTGAAATCAGCATCCGTAACACAAATCAGCAGCTGCTGATTTAGCACAAAATGCTTGCTGATTTGGACTGAACAAAATTCCACATCAGCAAAGATTGGTGTATAGAAACATGCTTGACCCTCCGCAGATTTGATAAAATTCCCCAGGAGGCTCCGGATCTCACTTTGCTGATTGGGATGAAGGGTTTTGCTGATCAGCAAAAAAAATCAGCCACCTTTTTTGGTTGCTGATTTGGATTTGCTGATTTGGGGGGGTTTGCTGATTAAGTGCTTGCTTGGTCCCCACTGCAAAGAGTTGGAGCAACATAGCCCATTGGAATGACCAACAGGTTATGCTCAACCCATCAGAAGATACTTTCTTGATTCCAAAGACACCTGGTGTTTATCCGCTGCCATTCAATCAATGGATGGTGCATCCAAGGCTAGCCTTGGATGCACTGTATCAGTCTCATCTACCGCCGGCACCACCTCCAGCCAACAGTTTTGTGAATCAATTTAAACCTGTATAATTTATTATCCGCGAAAATAAGGACACCACACCGTTTTTGGGTGTGACATCCACCCAAATAACTACCAGGGTCAACAAGACCCTGGCATCCTTTCCAGATCTTGTCAATGGCGCAAAACCGATGCTCCAAGGGGCCATTAATCTGCAATTGGGCAACATAAAATTTTACACCAACACAAGTTAATTAGCGCTCTGGCTCCTACACAATGAGCATAGGTGGACTCACCTCAGTGACCCAGCCTTAATCACTAAACCTACCTCATTCCCTGTACTCATTCACTCTGTACCTATCTTTTTCAAACTAGAAAATAAAAATCAAATAAATGAATTTTTAATTGAAAATGAACTCAATGAACAAGACATCCTCAACATCAGATGGCTGGGAAACCCCCATGAAAACAAAAAGTCCCATGGAACCCTAGTCATCAATTTTGCTGAATAACTTATTGCTACTCAGATTGAAAGAGGAGGCCTCTTTTTTTAGGTCCAACTACATGAAGGGGACCAACATCAAAGCTCCTAATCAATGCTTCAACTTCCTGGAAGTGGGCCACAAAGTTAATTTTTCCAAGAATGATCCACTATGCTCCAAATTTAGAGATAATCACAACTCACAAGAATGTAATGAATTTGAAACAGATGCTATTGGATGCTTTAGATGTATTAATAGTGAAAAAGAAAACTAAAATGAATAAAATCAAATTTATTATAATGATTTAAGATACAGACACAAGGTCACAAGTAATACATTCCCACTCAGAAATAAAACTACTCTAAACAAGCCAACTAATCCTCACTTTCAAGGATAACACAAACACAAGACAACCAACAATCTAATTTTTTTAAAAAAAAAAAACTAAAAGGAGATCAAATAAATCATCATTTACTCAAGATTATCAAAATAATTTTGCCACTGTTCCTTCTATTATTTTCAAATTTTCAAAAATCAAATTATTTACAATTTAATTATAATCATTACACTAATTGTGAGCTGTGACGCTTTTTACTGAGTGTCTCTACTGCCAAAAGGCCGTGACAAACAGTACACAAATAATTCTACAGTACTACAAGTGTTTTTGTAGTACTGGATACTCTAAAAGAGTGTCTTCACACCTAAAAAGGTGGAGCTCCATCTTATATGTAAGAGGAGAGGTTGGTGGTTAAAACCTGACCAAGCTAAGTTTAAGGGCACTGTCCTTCTCATATTTTAGAAGGAGGGGTGAGCCCAGTAGGTTTGAATAGATTTAGAAAGAATTTAACTTACTTGTATCTCAAAATATTTCATGTAATATTTAAATATGTAGAGCCCAGTAGGTTTGAATAGATTTAGAAAGAATTTAACTTACTTGTATCTCAAAATATTTCATGTAATATTTAAAGATGTATTAAGTACTATGTTAAATGATATTTTTCTAAATTATTCTGAGTTTTTGTTGGAGGGAAACAAGGAGTATTTATGCTCTTTTTTTCCCCCAACAGAAAACTCTGGGTTTTTCACGCTCTTTTAATTCAAGAGTAAAAATTGATTGGGGTTAATAATCCCAATCAAATGAAAATATATTTTTCTAAATTATTCTGAGTTTTTGGTGGAGGGAAACAAGGAGCATTTATGCTATTTTTTTCCCCCAACAGAAAACTCTGGGTTTTTCACGCTCTTTTAATTCAAGAGTAAAAATTGATTGGGGTTAATAATCCCAATCAAATGAAAAGGAAATTTATTGAATATGATAAGGGTAAATTATATACCCTTTATCATGTCCAATAAGTATGAAAAAAAAAAGAATCCACAAATCTTGTGGTATTTTCAGGAAGTATCTTCAAGAGTGAAATGTTCTTGAAGATAGTATGCGCTTTTTTTTATAAGTATTGTAAATGTAGTAAAACATAGTTTATATGTTTATTTGCATTTTTTGTGTGGTGAATTCATGGTGGCTTGAACCTGGGTCACCATGGTGAATTCACAAAAGGGAAAGATCTAAGTGTTAGACTATCTGGATTTGAGATTTGAATCTTCATAGTAATTATAAATATCAAAAATATAATAAATAAAATAAAATAATGATAATGATAATATATATCTGCAGTCTTTCAGACATGTATACCAGATACTGTCTGGAGGCTGACACTAATCACCAACTCTCTCTCTCTTTTTTTTTTTCCTTCCTCTCTTCCGATTTTTTTTAAAAAAAAATAAGAATAAATTCATCAAATCAATCATAAATTACACAAGATCATAAAAAAAATGCAAAAAAAAAAAACTAAAACTAAAATGAAATCAAAATCATACCAACTTATTCAAGATCATCAAAATAATCATCAATTTTTCAATTTTTATTTTTTCTTCCTTAAAAATTTTCAAGAACCAAAACAATCAGATTTTAATCAAGATCATGAAAATTTCTCTGTTTTCCTTCTTTCTTTTTAAAAAAAAAAATCAAATCAATCACACACTACTCAATATCATCAAAACAATTAACACTTTTTTTAATTTTTTCTTCTGTTTTTATATAACTTAAAGGAGGAGGATTTCTTCATTTCTTTTTCTTTTTTCTTAATTTATTCTAATCAAAAATAATTTTTTAAAAAATATTCTGTCTTTTTTGCCTTTCCTTTTTCCCACTTTTTCTTAAATTTTTTCCAACATTTCCACAGAAGATTTTTTTGAATCAATTACTCAAAAAAAAAAAAATAGACTAGTGTAAATACTTTCACACATATTTATCATCCATGAATGCACAATGTGAAATCAAATTGAACTTTTTAAAAAAAAACTGATAACTTAGTTGACTTTCCCCTCCCCTTGACCTCTTAGAGCATCTCCACCGCGGTTGCTATCCAAGATCTAGCACCTCTGTGAAAAAAACCTGAGCCACCTGCACCAATTGTATTTGGGGTGCTATTCCTGGCAAAACGGCCCTTGGGTCCTAGAGGGTATGTAGATCTACACACCCTCTAGGCCCGGTGAAACCTCAGAGGTTTTTTCCCCATGAAATCATTCTCAATCAAAAATACAACACACCTCTGAAAAAAAAACAAGATGTTGTCAACAAAGAGCACCTCTCCAACATTGGTTGTTGATCCCCTCATTTTCTCTTCTGAAATTCACCTCCCAGGTATTCATTCATCTCTATTCCATATGTTTCTTTCTCTGTCACTTGATTTTCTTTTCCATTCCTTTTTTTTTTTTTTTTTTTTATAGATGATTCTATCCAAAACAATGAACAGAAAAAATATCAAACCACACCAAGAAAAGATACTAGCAAGATCAAAATGAATATCAATAAAACTCACCAAAAAAAAAAGCATCAAAGAATTTGAAGATCAAAAATTCTGATCCAATTCCTGCAGATATAAAGGATAGAAAAATCCAAAATGGTACCAACACCAAACTTCAACGCACTGTTGTTTTTCCACAATATTGTGCTTTCATCCTTCTTATTTATCTCAAATATATTTTTATTTATTTATTCTTAATTACTTTTCATTATAAATAAATACTCTTTACTCAAAATTATAACATGGTAGTTTTATAATTTTGTTGAGTTATCTAATGTAATTCATCGTAGTTAGTTACATTATTATCTTTTAGTCCTCTTTATTCATAATGTTTTTATTTATATTGAGATTAATCCTATAGTCACTTTAGTCTAAATACATGGTAGTTGTTTATTCTAATTTTATAGTCACTTTAGTCTACATACATGGTAGTTGTTTGGGTTAATTTTATAGTAACTTTAGTCTACATACATGGTAGTTGTTTGGGTTAATTTTATTTAGTCCTGATTCCTTGTTGTGTCTCAGATGAATCATATTTATTCCTGTCTCCATCAGTAGTGTTACAGATGATTTCTTTATTATTATTTTTCATTATTATTATTTTTTATTATTATTTCTTTGTTATTATTTCTTTGTTATTATTTCTTTGTTATCATTTTTCATTACTATTTTTTTAGACATGTCACATCTTTGTGACATGTCACTCTTCTTTTTCTTATTTTTCTCTCACTTGAAATAAAGATTATCGAGTTTGAGTTCTTTTTATCAATAACCATCTGGTTTCAAGTCCCCTTTCTCCTTGTTCACAACCCTCTTTTCACTTCTTAAAAACTACTCTTCTGTGTGCAAATCTGCTTAAAAACAACACACACCAGAAAATACCAGGATGAAGATGATGTAAAACTCTGCATCTTGTGGCTTGAAATCTCCAAGGACCCTCCCAATGGAACCAACCAAAATGCAAGCACATACTGGACTTGTATCATCAATCACTTCCTTGTGGTGATACCTTTACTGTTATGAACCAAAAGTAGCTTAAGGTCTTGCTGGGGTGTGGTACAGCATTTGCTCAACAAGTTCTCCAGATGTGTCCAGAAGATTAAGCTCTCTAATTCAAAAGGATTAAAAGTTGATTTCTGCCTATCTTTGGAGGAAAGACCTAAAAAGCATTTGTAAAATTATTTTATCCTAGATAATGCTAGCTAAATTATTCGCCCATACAAAAACACTGGCATATACAAAACTGCACCAGCCAATATATTTAAAAGTTTAAATATGGGATGGGTGGGGAAAACATGGATACTTTGGTGGCAAAGCCACCCATGTGCACTAGTATAAGATTATTTTTTGTTTCTTTTTCACTTTCCATCATATCTCGAATTATAAATTATTTGTTGATTAATTGTCTTGGGATCATTGCTACATCTCAAATATAATAAAGTGAAAATATAATTTATTTGAATTCTATAATTATTTAATTCTCAATTGACATTTTTTTTCCTCTTTTTTTTCCACTTATTATTATTATTTTTTTGATTGATGATCTTGGGATGATTAAAACATTTCAAATATAATTCAGTGGTAAGAAAACATATAAGATGGAGTAAAAACACAAAATTAATTCTGCTTTTCATGTTCCAAAAAACATCAAGCTGGCTGGTCAATATACTAAATTGTTACATCCTGATACAAAAATCATGAAAAGAAAGTTTATTGATCACAATTTGTATCCTGTTTGTACTCCTGAAAACAATTCAACATCTGCAATCTGTGCTACACATCCAACCCCACTTGATTTCCCAGCTGCTGAAAAACATATTCTAGAAAATTTAACCCTTATTAACCAGGGACAACTAGCTTTATCTGAAGTTGATCAATGACATTTGGTTTTCAAATCAACGTGCTTTGACTTGGAGTTTGAGCCGAATTTTTTTATCTTGTCATCAAGTCCTTTATTGTCAATGTAAAAGAGTGTGGGTTGTAGAGGCATTCGCCATAGATCGGAAATCAATTGCTTGAGCCAGGAAAATTCGTCTTGGCTGTCGGAGAGAGAATTAAATTCAGCATCAGTGGAATTTTTGACAATATTCCGCTGTTTTTGACTGGTCCAAGACAAGGCTGACCCTCTAAATTGACAGATAAACCCTCATTGAGAAATTTGTGTTTCAGTGTCATCAGCCCATGTTGTGTGGCTGAATGAAATAATTTGATTTAGATCTTGCTTCTTGCCTAGAGTCAGTGCGTAATGCATGGTTCACTTAAGATATTTCCAGACATGTTTCACTTCAACCCAATGTTTAATACTAGGCTTGTGTTGAAATCGTGATAAGCTGGACAAAGCAAATGCTACATCTGGTTTTCCAAGCCTCGCAATGTGATTGAGCCGACCAATAGCTGAGCAATAGCTAACATTTAGTTTATTGAATTCATCATTTTCATCGTCGGTGGCTGGAACAAGATGAATTCCGGGGGTACATGGTTTTGAAACAGCTTTTGCTTCAAGAAATCCTAGATCTTCTAGACCTTTATTGATGTGATTGGGAAGAGATAGGTGAAAAAGACCATTTTGAGTTTCTACCTTCATTCCAAGTAACATATTAGGATGGTGAGCGGATGAGTTATTAAATTTAGCTAGAAAGTTGGTCTTGAATTTTTTACAATCTCCAACTACAACAAGGTTGTCCACATGAAAAAAAATAGCTGAAATCCCATTGTTTCCTAAATAGAGACAGGGATTGCATAGTGATTCAGAATATCCTTGTGAACCAATCCAAGTTATAAGGTATGAATACCAATTTAGTGGGGCCTGCTTCAGTCCATAGAGTGATTTTTTTAATTTCAGTACTGAGCAAGACTTGCTACAACCTTTGGGTACTCGAATGAAGATGTCCTCTTGGATTGGAGAGTGTAAAAAGGCCCCCTTGACGTCAAATTGTAAGATTGGAAGCAATTTTTCCGCTGCATAGATGAGTAACGCTCACAATGATTCTGGTTTTCTTGTTGGTGCGTAGGTTTCAAAGTAATCCACGCCATACTTTTTATTGTACCATTTAGCACATAATCGGGCCTTGTAGATTGGTGCCTCCCCATGAGTATTTGTCTTGATCCGGAATGCCCATGTGGTTTCTAGCAAGTTTGGAATTATGTCTTGACCCGTATAGTCTTCCCACACATCAAAGTCTTCTATGGTGGTGAGCTCTTTTTTTATTGCTTCGTTCCATTTGTTGGAATCAGATCGGTGTTGTGCATCAAAATAATTCTTAGGTGCTGTATCATGAAAAGCTGAATATTTGGTGGGTTTTATTCCTGTAACTCGTTCTCTGAGTGTTCTACTTTCTTGTTCTGGTAATTGAACAGGCAGAGGGAGAAGAGCATCTTCAAAGAATTGATCTTCATTGTCGTCAATTTCTTCAATTTCATTATTTTCTGACGTTTCTTCTTCTTTAATTTTAAAAACAGGGATTTCTTCATCCGAGTGAATTGAAATCACATCAAGTTCTATACCTTTTGCTTGTTCATTTGACTGGTTTTGAATCGGTACAATTTTGTCTTCTGATTGAAATTAAATTTTGTCGGGAAATAAGTCTTTCAGCCAGTTTGTTTTTACTGTAGTTTTGTCAAACAAGACATTTTTACACAAAATAACTTGTCCCCTTTTGGTGAGTATTCTATAAGACAAAAGATGTGGATTATAACCGATTAATATTCCTTCAGCTCCTTTCACATCGAATTTTGATTTTCTTTGAGGGTTCTCATCAAGATATGAAGGAGAGGAGCCAATTGGATGTAGATAATCCGGAGGAAGGTCTTTGCCGTGAAACTTCTTGTAAGGAGAGTCTTTGCCTTTTGAATGCGGAATTTGATTGAGAGCGAAGGCACAGGTTTGAATTACCTTGTGCCATAGATTCTTGGGAATTTTAGTGTCACTGAAAACTGATCTGGCTGATTCACATAAGGTACGATTGGCTCTTTCTGCCCGTCCATTGTGTTGTGGATGATAGGGTTCAGAAATGACTTGATTAATTTTCTTTTCTTCTAAGAATTGAGCTAAGGCTTTATTGTTCAACTTGCCTCCGCCATCTGAGCAAACATCTATGGGATAGTAACATTTTTTTTGATGTTCTTTTTCTATTATGAATTGAATGTGTTTTGCGGCTTCATCTTTGGTTTTCAGAGGAAATGCGCCAATCAACCCTGTAAAATTATCAACAAGGGTTAGAGAAAATTTATGCCCACCCTTGGATCGAGGAGATAACAGACCTATAAGGTTCAAATGGATTCGATCCATGGGTCGTTTTGCTGGAGTGGAGCAGTTATTGAAAGAGCTTTGTGTGATTTTGCTCATGTTGCAGTCCTTGCAAGTAAAATTTTTGATTAAGTCATTATCTACTTTAACATCGCCAAGTGTCTTCAGCATGCGAGATACACTTGCATGGCCGAGTGATTTATGAAGCGCATGAAAATCTTCAATTGAGAGAAAATTGGCCTCGTACTTTGCTGTTGGTGAAGTGTGTGATTGTGAATCAACTACAAGTAGGTTGTTGACAGTTTCCTCGCAAAGCACAATGGCTGATCCCAGCTTGAGTTATAATTGAGTGGGCCCATTTTTACAGACAAAGGTGACGAGGTTAATGCCTTGATTTAGTAAGGAGCCGAGGGATATTAGATTTATATTGGCTTCAGGTACATAATGAGAATCTCTTAGCAATAAAATAGTGGATTTGAGTGTTAAGTGAGTGGTACCTTGCCCTTCAATCTTGAGACTTGCTTCAGGTTTACCAGTATTTATAATACCTTTCTTTTCATAGTCAAGAGGAATAAAGACATTTGATGAATGAAACATATGAATCGAACATACACTGTCAAGGATGATCCGATTTAATTTGGTTGAGAAGCATTCATTCCTTAAGAAAAAGCTAAAATAATGTGATTCTTTGACTTGTTTTTGTTTTGGTTCTGGGCGAAGTTCTGGGTGTTCCGCCCAACATTTGTCTTTTGTGTGTTGTTTGGCCGCTGGGTTATGTACCCCATTTGAGCATTTTAGCCTATCTTGGTATAAATTTGTGGCCACCGGAGCATCTTCAGCAGAAGTAGTGACTGACATCGCTTTTACTTAGTTCTTATGTTGAATGAAGTGTGTTATAACCATTTGTACATTCAATGTCTGTCCATTGTGAAAAATTTGAGTCTTCATTGTTGAGAGAGATTTGGGAAATTTAAACAAAACCAGATAAGCTAAGATTTCTTCCAGGAGTTCAATTCCAACTTCGATAAGCGGAGTTTGATACACCTGGACTTTTGTAATGAAGGAGTCGACAGCTTCCGGTTTGAAGGTGAGATAAAGAAATTCAAGGAAGACACGTGATCTATTCGCGGATTGAGAAGAGGCAAAATGTGCCTTAGTAGCTTCCCATAGTGCCACAGCGTCATCTTCGTTGTTGCTTGTCACTAGCAAGGAGTGCATTTTCACATCAAACTTTGAAATTATATACGCTGTGATCTCGTTGTTCACGTCAGGATCAAGAAGAATCGCCGTTACAGAGAATCGCCGTTACTGTTCATTGAATTGAGTATTCCACGCAGTTTGAAAAGATTCTGCATCTTGGTTCTCCATATAGAGTAATTTTCATTGTTGAGAAGAGGTGTTCCTTCTACAATTGATTTCAACGTGATTGATCAAAACCAACTGTCGCCTCCTGGTCCTGGCGTAGAAGAAGAGGTTGCCGGTGTCGTCATTGTTCGAGCCGGTGGCTTTTAACCGTGAAGAAATTATGATTTAATTGTCCTAAGACCAGACTTCTATTTCAGAAAACAAAAATGACAAAGGGTTAAACATTTTTGGAATGAAATAAAATGATAAATTTAAATGAGAAAAGAATAAAAAAGAAACAACAGGCTGTTATGATGTTTTTATCTTTTAAAAAATATTGGAGAACATAGGAATACTTTAAATAGAAAACAAAACTGTAAAAAGAAGTGAGATTTTTATTTAATGACTTTTAAATGTAATTTGATAATCTTACTGAAACAGTGAGGCTGAAAGATCTTGAGTGTGACAAGTCTTTTTAAGTTGAATTCTTGAGCTATGTTTATCTGTTTTGAAATAGGAAGATTGTTAGTTTTGAGTGGTAAGAATGTGTGTTGAATCACAATTGATATACCAAGTGAGCTTCGCGAACTTGAGGTGAAAAATGAGCTTTGATTTTGAGGTTGAAGTTTTAAGAAGTTTAAGATTATTGTGTCTTAATTAATTTTAATGATTTAAGAAAATAAAATTTTGATTTAGAGTATTCACACCCTTGTAGTATTTTTATTTTAAATAAAATGAAAAAGGGGCTAAGTTCAACATGTGTGAGCGGTATAGCGCATCCAAGACCGGTCTTGGATGCACTATTGATTGATTTGGGGGTGATGTGTAGATACCGGGCATTTGCGGAACACCTCGAGTTGATCCAGAAGCGGTGAAAGACACCCAACTGGTGTTTTTCCTCGTGATTTCTCTCCAACTGGTTGGAGCTGCGACCAAGGAAACCGAGCGGGTGTTTAGATTGGAACGAGCTTGATTTTCTTGAGTTTCATGAAAAGTTGGCAAGTTTTCATTAATAATTTTAAAAATTGAGCTTTGCAGTTGTTGAGGGGTCATTTGTTTAGAAGCTGCTGTGTTTGATTTTTTTTTTAAAATTCCTACTTGATTGTTTAATTTCTCTATCTGTTCTGTGAGTTTGTTTAAGTAGGCATCATTTTGTTTTTTTTGTATTTTTAATTCTTCTTTATTTTTCTTTTGTTCTTGATCTTGTTCTGCTTTTATCATTTTCTTAAAATTGAAAAAAAAAAATTGTTCTCTATGCATTGTATTGAGAAGTTTTGAGTGATCTTCAAATGACATAATATAACCAGTTTTTGTTTTTTTTGAAATATTCTTGAGTAAAACAATGCTTGGGCAAGACAATTCAGCAGTAGGTTCATTTTGAGAGGAGTTGGGAGTTGGACCCATCATGGGAGTATCCATGATGGGTTGGGAAAAAGAAGGAAAAATTTAAAACAGTGAGTGGTGTAATTGAGTGGTGAAGATTGATATGGATTTTCAGAGTTGAGGAGGATTTTCAAGGTTGAGTGTCAGATTTTTCCTCATTTTTTCTTTTTTATTATTTTAATTTTAATTTTTTTAATTTTAATTTTTTAATTTTTAATTTCTTTATTTTTCTTTATTTTTTTTTTTTATTTTTTATTTTTATTTATTTTTTTTTTTTTAAAGTGCAGTTTGGTTTCACATTGCGCACTCATGGATTACAACTGAATAAGAAAGTATTTACACTGTTTTTGTACTGTATGAGTAATTGATTTTTAGAGAAATCTTCTGTGGAAATGTTGGAAAAAATCAAAAAAAAAAAAAAGAAAAAAAGAAAAAAAAGATAGATGGAAAACAAAAAAATGTTTTGAATGTAAAAATTAAGGAAAGAAGTTTCAAGGAAATTATCTTCTCTTAATTTATGACAAACCAACAAAAAAAATGTGAAAAATTTAATATAATTGTTATGATGATCTAGAATAATTTGTGATTGATTTAAAGTTTATATTTTTACTTATTCTTGTTTTTTTTTTTTTTGAAAAATTGAATGTAAGAACAAAAGAAAAGGGAAGAGTTGGTGGTATGTTTGATGATCTTGCTTAAAATTTGGTTGAGTTGATTCTTGAAGAGATATGGAAAATTATTATTATGATAATGAGTAATTTGTTATTGATGTCAATTTTATTTTATTTTATTATTAGAATATTATTTTATTTATTTAATTATTTTTGTTATTTTTGGTCTTGATTGATTTGTGATTGAATTATTATTGAGTTTTTTTTTTTTTTCTTTTTTGAAGGAAAAGGGACTAAAGGATGTGTTGGTGGTTGATTTAACAAGCTTGATTGGATTGGAATTAATTTGATTTTTGAGAATTTTGAAAAAAGAGAATCTTGAATAAGTTTTTGTTAATTTGATTTTGTTTTATTATTATTTTATTTGTTTTTATTTTTGTGTTTTATTTTCATTTTATTTTATTTTATGTTATTTTTGTTTTGTTTTGTTATGAAGATTTGTATTTTTATTTCTAAGTGGGCAAGAATTTCTTTTGGAATTGTGCCTATATTTTAAGTCATCATAATCAATTGGATTTTCTTCTGTTGAATTTTATTTTTCATTATTAATACATCTAAAACATCTAATAGCATCTGTTTCAAATTCATTGCAGTCTTGTGAGTTGTGATTGTCTCCACATTTGGAGCATAAAGGATCATTTTTGCAGAAATTGACTGTGTGGCCTACTTCCAGGCAGTTAAAACATTGAGTTGGAGCTTTGAAATAATGGGCTCCTTTCTGCATAAAATTGGAAAGAAAAAAAAGGCCAACTTTTTCAATTTGAGAGGCAGTAAATTTTTCAGCAAAAGAAATTACTAGAGTTTCATGAGATTTTTTATTTTCATGTGGATTACCTAACCATCTGATGTTGAGTATGTCTTTTGGTGTGAGATCATTTTTGTTACATAGGTCATTTATTACTGATTTGTTTCCAATGTCAAAAAAAATAGGAACCAAATGGATTAAAACAGGGAAAGAGATTGGGCGTGTAAGTAAGGCTGGGTCACTGAGATTGTGAAATTTTGGCAACTAAAGGCAATTATCTTAAATGCCTGTAACTAACTTTAAGTAATTTTATTTTAAATGAAATTATAATTCTTGATAATATTATATTTTATTTTATTATTATTTATTAAAATTATTTTAATAAATATTTAAATTTTATTATGATTAAGATTCAAATTAATTGATTATTTATTTTTTTATTATTTTTAATTAATTTATAAAATTTTGAATTTATTTATTTATTTTTTAATAATTGTTTTAAATTTTTTTAATGTTTTAATGTTAATTTAAAAATTTTAATTACTTGATTGTTTGATTCGAGTTTTGATTGATGATTTTAAAAATAATAATTAAAAATGATTCTCGATGATGTCATTGACCTATGACATCATCGTGCTGTACTACGAAAAATAAAAA
>JNCO01000906.1:0-25544 GCA_000785685.1 Uromyces viciae-fabae | reverse complement strand
CAAAACTTAATTGAGCCACATATGAAAAAAGAAAAAAAAAGAAAAAAAAACGGGAAATAATGGGATGGCAAAATACAAATTTTAAATTAATTATTGACTCACAAAGAGGACAAAAGTAGTAATTATAGTATGGTTAATAAATTATGAAGAGGCAAAAACTAAAAACTTGGATACAAATATGTTCAAGATACTTGAATTTTTATTTGATTTCTCATTGAAAAATCTGAAGGGGAAATTAAAATTTTATTTTTAGTTCATTTCCATATAATCACAGGTGAAAGTTTGAATTGTCATACAGATGATTAAGTTTAAAATCACTAGATTGAAATTGTGATGGTGAATGAAAATTTTTTTCTGCTTTGGATACCTGCAGGATACACCACAGATACAGATGGTATAGAAGAAAGCCACCCATATTCAGGTGTGTCCATATTTTCTGTGGTGAATATGGAAGTAAAAATAGAGAAAAAAAACTGAGTATAAAAAATGAAAAATAAAACAGAGAATAAAAAATGAAAAATAAATAAAATAAATGAAAAAAAACTTAAACAATGAAAAGTACAAATACTTTCTGAAAGAATAAAAAAGAAATAAATAAAAAATGAATGAAACAGAGAATGAAAATGAAAAATAAATGAAATAACATAATCAACATGAAATAATATCATTGAAATAAAAAAAAATTAAAAAAGAAACATTCATTAATGAACACTCAGCTCACAAGATAACTTATCTATTTTTTGTTTCATCTCACGTTGCATTTTGGATGCCTCCCTCATTGGTAAGAATGGGCTTTTTAAAAATATTAAATTTTCTAAATAGTAAATAAAAGAGATAGAAAAAAAAAGAGAACAGGTAACAGAACAAGAGACAATAATTTATAATTTTGATTTTTTTTTTTTGATAAGAGATATAAGAAAATACTTAGGAAGTATACAATTTCATTTTTCAATTTTTTTTTTTGATAAGAGATATAAGAAAAAATAGAGAACAGAACAACATAATGAAGAAATATACTATTTACTTTTGGTATAGTTACAAATGTTTAAGACTATCAAACACCTCTATACCCGCAGCTACTTTTTCCCTCCATAGTAGACTCTTCTTTTCAGCAAAGCATGTTCTAAGTAAAGGAGGAACAGGATTGGTACCTTTGGATTCTTTTGGATAAAGCAGAACCCAATGATTACCATTGATGAGACATAGGTAAAGCGGATCAGAACAAGCCTTTGGATGACCAGGCCCATCCCACAAGGGAACATATGTAAAAGACCCACTACAAGAAATAAAGAAAACTGGTCTCTGATATGCATTAGATGTGAGTTGCCCCATATCTAATCTAGAGTACCATTTGGTCCTACGGACAGCACCTTGCACTCTTTCCTCATCAGAAAGCTCCAGCATCTTTTCCACCGGCCCAATCTGACCAAGCATATTTTTATATTCCTCCTTGTGCTCCCCCAGCTCTTTAAGAAGGTCTGCAGGGACCTGCAACCACCCTTTTTCCCCACCATACAGCTCAGCATCACCACCTGCACTAACAATGCCATGGGAAATCGCTCTGTAGCCACATTGACCATCTCCCAAAGAATTGTGTATTCCCTCAATAAAGGTTGAAAAACCCTTTGGAAAACTCCCCAAGTAGTGATTGGAGACCTTGCTCAATTCGAACTTGGGTACCTCAATTAGAATACAATCAGATATCATATCTTATAATGTTTAAGACAAGAGAAGATAACTTACTTTTTTGTGATTTCCCTCATCATCATCTCCCCATGCCCTTTTCTTACTGGACTTCTCCGCTTTTTTTGCCTCCTTTCCCACCTTTTTCTCAGCCTGTTTCACCTCCTGCTCCGCAAGCTCAAATTTGGATGGATCACACTGAGTTGAACTCAAAGCTTTGACTGATGGAAGGCCCTTCTTTTCCGTCACAACCTTTGGCTCGGAGACATCCAAGTCTTTTTTGATTCCGCCCAGCACTCTATCAACTATATCTCTAAATCTGCTAGACGGAACCTGCATCAGATGATTGACCACATCCTGGAAAAGCAGGGTCTTTTCAGTGTCATCAGGCTCCTTATCAATATCATCCTGTTCCAAATCCAAAAAGTAAAATCAGTTAATCAAGGCAAAATAGACAAGTAACATAAAAAGATTAAACAACTCACTACTTTGACACCACCTTCTGGAGTATGTTTGAGCCTCCATTGCGGGTGAAAATCGCCCGGCTCCAGTCCACCCTGTGTCTCCAGTATTTCTGCTATCTTGTGATAGCAGGGAATACTGTTAAAATTCAGGAATAAAAAATATAAAATTAATTTTTGATGGTTTTTTATTTTTATAAAATGGAAAAATATAAAATGGAGACAAGGTGAGGCAATATTTTGACTTAATCCTTGGAGTGGCTCAGAAAAGGAGAAGAGAACCAACGATTAAATTTCTTCTCCAGTATGGAGTATTTGAGAGAAGATAAACAAGAATATCCCTGGACAAATCCCAGGGGGGGTTTAATATGGTTTTAAAATAAAATGAGAAAAATTGAAGAAAAATATTGAAAGGTATTTTTAGACAAGAAAAGAATAAAAAATAAGTAAAAATGAATTAAGAGATATTTTCACTAAGACTAGTGTCATCAGAAGCTCATGTGAAAGTTCTGATGACATGACACTACAGCTATAGATAATAAAAAGAATAGGAAAATACCACAATTCAAGAAGGAGCCTTAATTCTTCTTGATTAATCCAAAAAAAATAAAAAATAAATACAATTAGATTTAAAGTTTGATAAAAGGGGAACATGCCGTTATGAGGCACTATTTAGACTCAATTTACCTTTCTTTTATTATACTCATGTAGTCTAATTTAGATGTTTTATAAGAAAATTTAGATAAAAAATAAAAAGAAGAAAAAGAATAAAAAACTGCTTAGACGTAAGTTAGATGAAGAAATGGTGAAATTTCAACAAATACCCAATCCAGTAGTAAATGTTTTACTACACGATTCTCCACGAGCCATCCAGTTCTTTTGCAAGAGTTCATACTTCTCTAGACACAAATCTATTGCCTTGAAAGAGATTTTACCGCGCAATCTGAAGAAATGTTTGGGGAGGTTGGTGTGAACGTTTGATTTCTGGATTGCAACCTCCGTGTGGACCCGCTCAATTTGGTGATCAACCACTGCTGATATACGTTGAACACCTCCAGAATGCTCATTTGGGGAGAGCAGATGTATATTTATATTTTATGGATAAGAATGATTACAGAAAAATAATATTTATTAATAATTTTAAAACAATTATAGTTTTGATTTATAATTTAAGATGATTCTTTTTTAATTTTTATTTGCGAATATTATATTTTTGTATTTTTTTAAGAAACAAGAAAATGAAATGAAAAAGAATAAGAAAATCGTTCTTTCTTGCTGTTTGATTGAATTCTTGTTGATCAAGAAATCATGATCATTTTGAGATTATGACATCATATTTGATCATAATTTATTTATTGATCAAATACGGTAAATTTAAAAATAAAAATAATTAGTTAGGTCTTTAATTATTTTTAATAATATTAAATTATTTTTAATAATATTAAATTATTTTTAATAATATTAAATTATTTTTAATAATATTAAATTATTTTTAATAATATTAAATTATTTTTAATAATATTAAATTATTTTTAATAATATTAAATTATTTTTAATAATATTAAATTATTTTTAATAATATTAAATTATTTTTAATAATATTAAATTATTTTTAATAATATTAAATTATTTTTAATAATATTAAATTATTTTTAATAATATTAAATTATTTTTAATAATATTAAATTATTTTTAATAATATTAAATTATTTTTAATAATATTAAATTATTTTTAATAATATTAAATTATTTTTAATAATATTAAATTATTTTTAATAATATTAAATTATTTTTAATAATATTAAATTATTTTTAATAATATTAAATTATTTTTAATAATATTAAATTATTTTTAATAATATTAAATTATTTTTAATAATATTAAATTATTTTTAATAATATTAAATTATTTTTAATAATATTAAATTATTTTTAATAATATTAAATTATTTTTAATAATATTAAATTATTTTTAATAATATTAAATTATTTTTAATAATATTAAATTATTTTTAATAGTATTAAATTATTTTCAATAATATTAAATTATTTTAAGCTTAATTTTTAAAGTAAAAATTGTCACCTTGTATTTTTGGTGGTAAATTTAAATTTATAATTTAAATTTTATTTTTGGGTGATTTGTTCAAACCTAATTAAAATAAAATAAATAAGAATTATACTGCATAAAATCAACCTTGCAGTATTTTTATTTTAAATAAAAAATAACTTACAATTTTCAATAAAGTTAAATTTTCTTTTATTGAATTTTTTAATTTGACATTTTCCACCTCAGAAATCAAATTCTCCATTGGGAGAAGATTGTCAACAATTACTTGAGTTGGATTGCGGGAGCCCAACTCCATTGATTGTGTGCGCGCCAACTTGTTGTAAACCGTTTGAGAACCAGCAAGAGTTCTGTCCTTCTGGCGCAGCTGGCGGAGGGTGTGTTTTGGGGCAACACCAGATTGAGAGAGGCGTTTTGGTACTCTAAAGTGGACTCAATAAAAATTTTATATTTTCACCTTGAAGGAGCAGGAATTCTTCAGTTTTTATTTCAGACCCTAGTCACTCACCAAAGCCATATCAATAACTCCACTAGTTTAAGAGCTACTCAAGGAAGAAGACTTAAATAGGGTACTTAGAATTATTTAACAACATCACAATCATTATGAATACAGCTTTATGCATCACAAAATAAGATATAAGTCAATAAACCATAACAGATACCGCATAACCCATATCTACTATCACATATCCAATACAATTTTCATAGATAAGAGGCTATGACCTCATTCACTGTACATATTCAACTAGAACATAATACACACACACTCACACATGTTTAGAAAGCCTCTGACCTCATATTACAGTTCCCACTTGTTTCAAAAGGGATTAGCCCACATGTCTGGAAGGAGATAAGATAAGATACACTAGCACTGATGTCATGTCTGTGCACTGTATGATTTTCTGACACCCTGTTTGTTGTACCCTGTTTTTCACACCATTTTTCTATATAAGGAGCTCTCTCCTCAGTGTTTCCCCCCCATCTAATAATCATCTGATTAAAAGAGAAAATTATCTAATCTAATCCATCTAATCTGACCATAAATCTGATTGGAGAGGAAATTATCCCCAGTCCAATAACAAATAACACTTACATACATACCTTTAAAGAAATAAATACTTACATTCATTGAACCATTGAGTGTGTAGCCATTGCTCACATTATTCCCCTTCCTTAAAGGAGCCACAAAGGACTTGACTCACATCCCCTGCTCCCACAGCTATCCTGCTGTCTTGCCCCTTTTCTTTCCAAACCAAATCTGAGTGCTGGAAACACTCTCTTAAACTTCTAAAACTTCTAATCTTTCTTACCATCAACAGGTGTAGCCTTGCTCCCTGTCATTCCCCATCAGTAAACCTTTCTCAGACTCTCTTGTCACCCCAGGAAGGCAGAGTCTTCACTCCATCATAGTTTCCTAAATTCTGCTATAAGGGTTAAAATCAACTTTAGCCTCTTTTAGAGTCTCACTGCGTTTGACTTCCTCAGATTGTTTGGCATCGAGACGTCGATGGACTGGGTGAACCGCAGGAGTTTTGGAAGCGTCATGGTTGTGGTGGGGAGTGGTTGTAGAGATGATCCAAAAAGGATTTTTGGCCTTAGACAAAGTGGTGATTTGGTCATACACCTCAAACGGGCAGTTGCACTTTTGAGTTTTCGTGCACCATGGTTTGGGGCTGGTTGAGGGAGTGAGGATGTGGTGGCCGTAACGGGTGCAGGCCAGGTAGATGTTTTTATTGGCCTTAGATTGCCGCGTTGCAACAGCGTAGCCGTGAGTTTTTGCCCATTTCTGGACAAAGGCTCTGAGAGTTTTACGTCTCTGAAGCGTGCATTGGGGGGTGCTTCTAATGACACTGTTAAAAATAAAAGCACGTTTTAATTAGTATTAGAACAACTAGTATTAGAACAATTAGTTTAAGATATGAATAAGGGAAATGAACTTACTACCAACAGAATAATCAAAAGCCTCCACGTTTGTAATTAAGGGGAGGTAAAATTCCCCATTTTTATCTATCAATAAGTTGATTTAAGAAAAATCAAGTCAGCTTAATGTACCACGTGCAATGCTATCATAAGGATCACTAATCATTATCCTCAGGGAGGACTGACAACGCCTCTTTTTCCACCTTTCCCTTTCCCTTATCTAGGACTGGATTCTCCACCATGGACAAATTGTCCTCATCCTCCCCTTATAATTTAAGAATATGTATAATACATGTAATTAGTACTATTATTTACAATTATTATAATAAATTTAATGAAATTTAACTTACAATCATTCTCCATCCGTGAAATTCCACTAATACTAATGGGTTCACTTCCACAGTTACTGATTGGGGGTGCCACAGATTGAGTCATTTGAGTTGTTGGAGGGGGAGGGGCGGTAGCAGGAGCCAAATATGAGGCCAGAGAAGGGTTATTTGAGGCCAATGTCAAAATAAACTGGGAGAAGAGGGCTTGCATGCCTTCAGGAGTGATGTTGAGGGACATATCACAAGATGTATAAGAGTTATTCACGGAAAACAAGAGGATTTTTATGAGAAAAATGAGTTATAAAGAGTTATAAAGAGGAGTGTTACAATTGTAAGGGGTAGTAGTTCCAATTGTGGGGAGTTGTTTTGAGAGTAATTATTATGAAAAAGTGTAGTTTTAAAGAAAATGATGTAGAAAACAAGTTGTAATAGGGAAAAATTGAATTGTAAGGGTCTTAACATGTAATGACCTTATAGGGTGGATTACTAGTGTATTGTTATAAATCCCACGCCCTGATACTAATAGCTCTGGTTGTCTGCAGAAGCTTATGCCCAATCAACTCAGGCGCAGTCAACCTCCAAGTTCTTAATGAACCTGCCCAACTCTCCACAATCAAGTTCTTGAAAGGTTCCAGATAGCTTGGGGTGGCTTTCAATTTAACAATACTGTAGCAACTCTTATAAAAATCACACAAATTAAATAGTATTACAACTAATTAATTGTTTTGTGAGGGATAGGGGACTTCAAAAAAATTTTTGAATGCTTTAAATGTGTGTTTAATGCTTTGTGGGCGCTTTATAAGGGTCTTGAGTAACTTTGGGGACAACTTTGTGGACAACAGACTGCCCACGAAGTATAGCAGGGATCAAAATTTGGTCTGGCTGGGACCAAAGTTGATCCACAGGCCTGAATTAAATGTCACAAAAGTTTTTTTTTTTTTTTTTTTTTTTTAAGATAAAATTGGCGGGTTTTCCCCATACCCGCCAAAATTATTGGCGGGTATCTTTCAAACCTGCCAAAATTATCTCTAAATTTTTCAAAATTAAGAACATTGGCGGGTCTTGGGAAACCCGCCAATTCTCTTTTTTTGGTAGCTTTTTGGTTTATTTTTGATTATTTTTGAGCGGGTTTAAGAAAAGCCGCCAAAAAATTCTTAAGAAAATTAAAAAAAAAAAACCTGCCCCAAATTGGCGGGCTTCACAAAACCCGCCAAAAAATTGGCGTGTTTTTCCAAAACCGCCAAAAAATTGGCGTGTTTTTCCAAACCCGCCAATTGGTAGTGAATCTAAGGATCTTTGGTAGTGGATTTAAGGGCCCCCTTAACAAAATCATGGTTAGAAAACATATGAACATCTTCTAAAACCAATTGACCCAAACTGGGTCGATTTTGAGGTTCAAAGGTATTGGCCTGCATAGGAGAACCTATTTGGGCTGAATATGGTTTGAACCACTTTATTGGGAGGGTTATGGATAATAAAATTATGAATTTCTGAAGGTAATTTTCATTAAGTTAATACAAATAATTCTTAATTTTAATTAAGAAACATTTTCAAAACAAAATAATAAAAATGTTTATGAACAAGAAAAATTGAACTGTACCTGAAGGCAAAGATGAATAATATCCCGATCAGTTTTATAATGATAAGAATAAAATATAAATGAATAATAAATATGATTAAGAGAAGATAAGATGATCTTAGATAAAATAATAAGAATATATATTTTTAATATTTAAAATTAAGAATAATATTTGTGCTAAGAATAAAGATGATTTTAAAAATAATAATTGTGAATGATTAAGATGAATCAAAAAACAAAAATACAAAATTAATCAAAAATAAATTTTATATTGATCAGATTGATTAAATGATCAATCTTAAAATGATGTCATTATGATCTAATGATCATAAGACCATAATAAAATCATTGCTGTTAAATTAAATCATTATGATGATCAGCAAAAATAATAAATTTATTTTAAATAAAAAGAATCATGAGCGCTTACAATAAAGCGTAAAATCATGATAATTAATTTTAATATGATTCATCCATAGTGTCCTAGATATTGACAAATTTCTTAGCATCTATGATGATCAAAAAAATATATTTAAAATAAAAATCACACTCACAACCATGAGTGGAAAAAGAATTAATTCTTTTCAAAGAATTAAAATAAATCAATGCATCTTGAAAATGGAATCTGAATACTTAATTATAGTTTTGCTGCAATGGGGAAGGGAAGGGATAAGATAAAATAGGAGGGCAAAGGAAAGGGAATAAGGTTAGATGTAATGGGGAATATTTTTTTCCCAGGAAAATAGAATTTGGCAGAGTTGTATTTTTTAGATTTTTAGATGGTTAAAGGTCTCTGAAAACCCTTCAAAAAAAGAACCTAAAGGTGCTTCTATTTACTAGAGCCATTTTACATGTTTTCTTTGTGTGGTACATGTAAGATCATCCACCACCGTCTCTGTAAGTGGGCTTGGTAAGCCCAACTTACAGAGACATGGCCCCCTTGCGCCACCACCATTGGTGTTTTAGGACTCTTTAGTTGATGAGTCTCTAGAATCCTCTTCTTAACTTGAGGGACCTCTACCAAGCTTCTCTAAAAATTTTTTGATGAGACTCGGCAGAAGTCTCATCAAGATTCCCCCGCCACTTTCATATTGATTCCACTCTGCCACCATGAATCCCAACACTCTTCCACCACTTCTTTCACTTTCTGAATTGCAAAAAAATATGAAATCCAAAATCAAGATGAAGATATCAAAAAAAATTGAAAATGAAAAAAAAATTGAAAATGAAAAAAAAATTGAAAATGAAAATGAAAAAAAAAATTGAAAATGAAAAAAAAAATGAAAATGAAAAAAAAATTGAAAATGAAAAAAAAAATTGAAAACAACAAAAAGCAAGCTAAAGCAAAGGATGAACCTGATGAACATAAAATGGACGTCAAGAAAAAAAGATTGCCCAATTGGCTCCCTCAAGAGGAAGAGAAACTGGCAATCTCCTGGCTCCACATCAGCAAGCAACCGGAGTTTTCCACAAATCAATTGGGCAAACATTTTTTCTGGAAAACTGAGGTCAATTTTAACGCTCATTCCAAGGTTCACTACAGGGACTATGATCAAATTTTCACCCGGTGAGTCCTTTTTTTTTCTTTAGCAATCATGATGTTTTTTAGATTAAAAATCTGACACAAATGATTTGGATCTTCTTGATCCTGTTCATTTTCTAGATGGGCCGCCCTCAATACGGCGACCTTGAAGTTCTTGGTGCTTTATTACGCAATTGAGCGGGACATTGCCTACTGATTGGCTCCAAACGGCCCATACAATGTATCTATACCAGCACAAGGCCACCTTGAAATTGCTGGCAGCCTGGGAGAAGCTACATTACTCACCCCAAGGGTGATTGGACGCCAAGAAGGACATAATCCTCCCTGGTGTTGTATTCCCTTCCCCTGACATTAACACCAACGACACAATCAGCAGCTTTTCTACTCCCACATCACCTAGTGCCCCCCTCTCACGTCCTATGGGGAAAAAAATGGCAAAAAAAAGAAGAATCAGCAAGGAAGAACCAGAAGATGAATGCACCACTCACCTGGATAATTTCCATAAACTTTCAGAAACAAGATTTACAACTTTAAGTGATAGCAACAGAATATTACAAGAAAAAAATATATTAGTTAGAGAAAGAATTGAAATAGAAAGAATGAATATCAAGATTGAAGAATATAAACTGAGTATTGATCAAGCTAAATTAAAAATAGAACATGAAAATACTGCTAGTAACATTAAGATGAATGATCTGAAGCTATTAATGTCTAAAGAAAAAGAATGTATGGACAATGAGGAGGATCTTGAAGTTTTACGCATAATGAAAAAAAAATGAAAGAGAAATGGTTGACATTACAATAGATTATATCAATTTCTCTTTTCCCTCATGTGTTGTGATAGCTTGTTCCTCTTCTTTTTTTTTTTTCCTTCTTGAAATAAATATAGTATTGACATCTGCCACCAGAGTTTTTTACCATTGAGAAATTTCCATGCTTCAAACCAAAAAAAAACCAAAAACATGCAAACAAAACAATTAATAAAAAAATAAAACAGGAAAAGAAAAAAAAGAAACCAAACAATATAAACAGGAAAAGAAAAAAAAGAAAGCAAACAATATAAACAGGCAAAGAAAATAAAGAAAGCAAACAATATGTAAGGTATTTCTATGCCTTTTAATACTAAATTTAAGTATCTAGACTATGAATGTCCTCAAAATATTTAATATAAGATTAAATATCACAAATTACTATACCCACCTTTAGTGCGGTAAGTCCTTTTAGGAAGCAATAGCTTATAATATGTAGGATATACCTTATATTATAGTATTTTATTGTGGTGGTATAACTTATAGTTATATTCAGTGGCACAATCTATTTGAATCTTATAGATTTAAATATAAGATACTGGGGGAGGCTTGAGGTAAGAAGCTCTTTCCAGAGGACGGAGTTCCTCCTCAGATATCTTTTTAAAGAACTTAGGAACAAAAGATCAAAGTGGGAATAGTTTAAATCTTTGTACTAATTCTAGTATAGCCTATAGCTGGTTCAAGAAATATAAAGTGAGGGGATCTTTACTTTTGGTCAAAAGACACAAAGTAGCTTACTTTTACTTCGTGGTATTTAGTTTATTGGTTTATTGGTTGGTTTTATTTAATTGTATGAATGAATGAATCAACAAATGGAGCAGAAGGGCCCAGTATTTATAGGGATCTTTACTTTTGGTCAAAAGACACTAAGTAGCTTACTTTTACTTCGTGGTATTTGGTTTATTGGTTTATTGGTTGATTGGTTGGTTTTATTTAATTGTATGAATGAATGAATCAACAAATGGAGCAGAAGGGCCCAGTATTTATAGTAAAACCATTAGCAAGGGCGCTCTTAAGTCCTTCCTTTTGCCTATGAGAGTGGAATAGAAATTTGCATTGTTTTCCTTGGCTTTCTAGTGAATATTTTCCCACTTAGTCATTATTACATATGTATAAATAAAGAATAATCTATTTTTCACGTAGTAATTTCAATATTTAATTTATATTGTAATTGAACTATTTTAAATTAATTATTCCATGGTTTCAAGGTTGTCAATTATTTAATTCAATCCTATTTGAATAATGCATCAAGGTCTGGACTTGACACGTGAAGAGAAATGTCATTTGTTGGCATTTCCATTGTTTTGACTTGGCCTGGGAATAATTTATTTAATTTATTCTCAGGGATGTTTCCCAAGGTAATTATTCCAAAGATGGCAACACATAGTAATTTCAATATTTCATTTATATTGTAATTGAAACTATTTTAAATTAATTATTCCATGGTTTCAAGGTGGTCAATTATTTAATTCAATCCTATTTGAATAATGCATCAAGGTCTGGACGTTGGCACGTGAAGAGAAATGTCACTTGTTGGCATTTCCATTGTTTTGACTTGGCCTGGGAATAATTTATTTAATTTATTCTCAGGGATGTTTCCCAAGGTAATTATTCCCAAGATGGCGAAGATTCTTTAAGTAGGTATGTGTACCTACTGTTTAAAAACTTCAACAAGCCATAACTTTTAAACTAAAAGAGTTATGACAATTCTGATTGAATTTCATGGATGTAACATGATTAGAGCATGTGTCTGACATACTGTGTGTGCCTGTATGTAAATCTTAATTATTCTCCTTTTTAGTGTAATTGGTGTAATAATATTTATTTGGCTTAATTAGTGAAGAAGGGCTTAGAAATCATAGGTGGCTCAGCAGAGTGACCTAGGTTAAATTTTGATGAGGATTCAGAATATGGAATAATATTCTGAGAATTTTGTATAATAAAAAGAATATATGAAATTTTACATGTTCTTATACTAATTTTATTATTTTGTAGGTTTTTTGGATACTTGTTTTATCTCAAAACCTGACACAATATATTTACAAGTGTCAGAATGAAGATTTTAGAATTAAAAATCTTAAAAGATTTTATGATCAAACTTTTAAAAGTGAGATCAATTTATTTTATTTATTCTTGATTTCAAGAATAGAATTTTTATTAATTTTTAAAAATGATCTAAAAAATACCATCATAATTAAAAGAAACAAAACAGGTTAAATTTTGATATTATGCACAATGATTCTGTTTAGAATAATTATATTTTTACTTTTGTAAGTAAAAATATTTATTTTTATCATTGATGGTTTCATCAAGATGAGTTTTGATTTCAAAACCCAAAAAATTAAAAATTAAAAATGACATTATAGATTTTCATGGTTTCATGAATAATCATAACGATCATAATCTATTTCACATGTTTTAAATATTTGAATCATTTTTTGATCTTTTCTTTTTCACAAGATCAATAAACTTTTATGCAATTTAAAAACTAACATGATTCTCTTTTTTCTCTTTTTATTTTTCTTAAAAAAAATAAACAATAAGAAATCTAGAAATTATTTAAAATCAAAATTTTAGAATTCGAACTTAAAAAGAAGAATAATTATTTTTAATTATTATTATTAACAAAATTTGTTAAATTATTATTTTCATTTAAAATTATCATAATTCAATTCTTAGCTATTAAACATTATATCTAAAATTATTTTTATTATTTTCATTTTATTTTACTATATAAAATTTTCTTAAAATTTTATTATCACAAAATTATCATTATTATTATTATTAAGAATTAGTTCTGCCTTGAGGTAAATTATTAATTCTATTTTCTTTTATTTTGTATTTCATTTTTATATTTATTGTTTATTTCATAATTTAAGATAAAATCAACTAAAGTAATTTATCCTTCAGTTGTATGAAATTTCACAACAAGAATTGTGAGAGTGATCAAGAAATTTTTCAAAAAAAAACAAAATAATCTACTCTAAGCCTTTGTTGAGCCAATTATGAATTTTGAGATCATTTTGCAAACGTGTATGAGTTACTGGGTCATGTAAGTCATGATTTGTCTGAATATAAGCTGTGAGTGTATGAGAAAGAGTGGGATCTTGATGATTTGATACTAATTTTGCTGAAATAGAACCACTTTCAAAAGAGTCTTCTGCCTCCATTCGAGTTTCAACTATCATATTGTCTAAAATTACACAACAAGTCATAATTTTTTTGACATCTTCCATATCCCAAAGACGACAAGGTTGCTTGATAATTCCCCAATGGGCTTGTAAAACTCCTAAAGCAAGCTCAATATCTTTTCTTGAAGCTTCTTGTAGCATTGCATAATGTCTTTGAACATCGCCTTGTGGATGAGAAATTGTTTTAACTAAAGTTGACCATGACAGATAGATACCATCCACTAAATAATAACCTTGGTTGTATTCATGACCATTGATTGTAAATTGAACTTTGTGAGCTTGTGTTCCAGCAAGTAATTCATCAAAAAGAGGACTTCTATGGAGAATATTGATATCATTTAAAGTGCCTGGTTAACCAAAAAAACAATGCCAAAACCGGGTGCTCTTGCTTGCGACAGCTTCCAATACCATTGCTGTTGTCTTTTCTTTACCTCAAAACTGACCAGCCCAAGCTTGACGGCAGTTTTTCCAATTCCAGTGCATTCCATCTATTGATCCTAAACAACCGGGGGAACCTCTTTCTTCATACTCTTTAAGGATAGTGATCATTTCATCTTTGTTGGGCGCTCTTAAGAATTCATCTTGGTAAAGTTCAATAATGTCATTAACAAATTGTTTTAAAGTTCTTATTGCAGTTGTTTCACCAATTCTCAAGTACTTGTTGGTTGAATCAGCAGCCATACCATAAGCTAGTTGTCTTAATGCGCAAGTGATTTTTTGATGAGTTGACAAACCAATCTGACCACAACAATCCTTCAAGTTCAAACAACACAACATTTATTTTTTGATTCAATTTGAAAAATTAAAATTTATAACAGAGTTACTCACTGCTTTTAATATCTGTAAAATTTAAGTGGCTAAGACAAACATTATCATCTTAGAAAACGTTTTACAATGTAGCCAAATTACAAGTATTTGGAAGAACAATGAATTCTTTTAATAAAACATTTGAATGATGAAAAAAAATGAAAATACTCATACCTATGACAAAGCGGTATGCTGCCTTGGGTTTGGTTGAGTAGAGAAAGAAGAAGTGACAAGATATGAATTTGATAATTGTTTTTTAAGGAAAGTTATGAAAATGGAATGTCTTGATTAAGGGTGTATGAGATTAGAATATGAAAAGTAAGGAAGAGATTTGGAAGTGAAATATTCTGATGATAATTTAATGGTAAAGGAAAAAATAGTGATAACAATGTGAAGAAGGTCACAGATGAAGAAGTCAATTAACGAAGCTGATGAAAGAGAATGAAGATTAAAACACCAAATCAGCTTGTTAATAGCTTTGGTCTTGTTCTTATACTAACCGTGCTGAGGTAAGGCTATCTCTAACTCACGGACATCATTTTGCAATGGTACAATGCACAGCCTACTTGTTGTCAAAATATTTTGATAAAGAAAAGAAAAATTAATCCCAAAGAAAATTGTGAGTTAAAACTTTATAAATCTGCAAGAATTAAAATACACAGAATAATTAATCAATACATAATTTCCTTTATTTTAGGTTTGAATAAATCACCTAAAAAAATACAGAAATAATTTATAAATTATTTTTACCACCAAAACACTAGGTGAAGATTTTTATTTAAAATCATTCTTAAAAAATAAAATAAATAAAAATACTTATGAATTAAACTAATTATTTTAATTAAAAATTTTTAATTTTACCATTTTCTGATTGAAAATGATATAACGGTAATGAAATATTAAATTTTACCATATTCGATCTTGACCATTTTAATCATGATCGAATATGATTTCATATTTTATTTTCTTAAAAATCATGATTTCATGATTTAATCACAGCCGGAAAAACATTTTCATTCTCAATTTTTTGCTGTTTCTATTTCTAATCATTTTAGATTGATAACCGAAAATATTTTAATAATTAACATATCATTAATCATTGAAAATTATCTTTGAAATGAAATAAAATTATCATTCTATATTTATTAAATGAAAATTTATTTCATTAACAATTATATTAATTAACTTTATTAACATTAACCATAATTAATTCTTACATTTTTATTCTTATCTTTAATTAACTTAAATTATCATCTTGTTCTGTTTACCCTACCTTGTTTTTAGGTATTTTTATTTCTTTATGTCATTAATTTTTACAAAAACAGAACACAAAAGTAATTTAATCTTTGTTTTTAGTTGCTAAAATTTAACACTTGTCAGTAGGCTGGTTTAACTCTTCATCCTGTTGCAGCCATGACTTGGTCTGCCACGGTGGTAATATCATCTCCTGTTTCGTCGTTGTCTAAACCACGGTAAAGGAGGTAAAGATTAACTTTTTTTTTTTTTTTTTTTTAGTCTCTGAAAGATTAATTTTTTTTTTATTTATTTTAGTCTCTGTTCTTTTGATGTAAAAAGTCTTTAAAGAGAATGTCGTAGCTCACAATTGTTCATTTCAGCGCTTATATCTTGACACACCCCCTTGCTTCGAGCATCAAGGGATGAAGCAGACAATTCAAAATTGCTCATGAAACGTAATGCCGTTGCCATTCCTTGCCGGTTAACCGGTTTGGTGAGCAGGTCCGCTATGTTGTCACGGCTGGGAACATACTTGAGCACAATCAGTTTGTTTACAATTAATTCACAAATGTGATGAAGCCTTAAATTCTGAAGCCATTTTGGCTGATCTTGCTCATGGAAAGGTTGATCGCACCTTGGTTGTCAACTAGAACGATAGCAGGTGACGAGACTTCTGTAGATATAACTTCTGAAATGAGATTTTGGAGCCATACGACTTCTTTGCCACAGTCTGATAGAGCTTTATAATCTGCTTCAGTAGATGATAGTGAAATAGCTGTTTGTTTCCTGGACTTCCAAGAGATGATATGGTGATTGCACCTGATGATAAAGCCCGTGTGAGATCTTCTTGAGTCAAGGCGATTTGCCCAGTCAGCGTTGACTGAGGCCGTGAGTAAGATGGCTTCGTTAGGCTGGATAAATAAGCCCAAATTGTTAGTGCCTTTTAGATAACGGAACACCTGTACTGCACCGTGATAATGGCTCATTCCTGGTGAATCAAGGTATTGTGACAGCTTGCTTACTGCAAAGGCTATGTCGGGGCGCGTAAGTACACTTAGGTAGCTGAGAGAGCCTATGAGTGATCTAAAACTGACGTTGAGTTTCTTGAAGGCTTGCTGATCATCTAATGAAGCCTTCACGAGATGAATGCTGGGATTGAGTGGACAGGATGCAGGTGGCAATGATTCTAAGTTGTACTCAAGGAGCTTTCTGTCAATATACTGGGACTGGTTTATGTTGAGTCCAGATCCCGATTTTTCAATTTTGATTCCTAGGACAAACTCAGCCTCACCAAGATACTTAATTTTGAACTCTTTTTCAAGCTGATCAACAAACAATCTGGGATCTTTCCCAATGAAGATGAAGTCATCGACGTGCGCAAATACCCAGAAGGGGTCCTTGTTTTTCCGGTAAAATACGCAAGGGTCCGCTACTGAGATTTGGAAGTTTATAGACGCCAGATAGGTGCTCAGCCGCTTGTACCAGGAAAGCGATGACTGCTTCAAACCATAGATTGCCCGCTTCAACTCTAAGATTATGTTGTTGCCGTTGGGTTACCCTGGAGGGGGAAGCATGTAAACTTGCTCTTCAATCGGACAATTGAGAAAAGTACTTTGCGCGTCAAGCTGGTGGATGTGCAAACCATGAGAAACTGCATGAGACAGAAGCAGTCTAAGTGAGGTGGGTCTTCCTTTCGGAGCATAGGACATGTCGAAATTCAGTCCTTGTGTCTGTTGAAATCCCTGAGCGCATATGCCCGCTTTATATTCAGAGATGTTGTTGTGTGAGTCTAGCTTCCGCTTGTATGCCCAAGTGGATGGGATTGTATGCAGGGATGGGTCCCATGGACACTCAATCCATACATTGTGGTCTTCCATGTTTTTGATCTCCTGTTCTTCGGCTGCTTGCCACTCATTTTCTTCTGTTCCATGAACCGCCTCAAAGTGAGTCTTGGGGTCTGCAGCCATAGAAACAATAGAGTGGGCGCTGTGAAATCCAAAAGTGAGGATATTGTTGCGCTTGATGTCGCCTTCAATGAGGGTTGGATGATGTGGTCCAATGACTCTGATGCGGCTAATGTTTTGCACAACCTCAACAGGATCATAAGCATGAGAATCATGGAGTCCAGTAGGTTGTTCGCTGGAAGAGGATGAATCCATAGACTCATCATGATCATTGTGTGATGAAACATTGACCGGTGGGATGGGAAGCGTCTCTTGGTCATTATTTGATTCATCATCTTGAGCAAATGGGAGATGTGCTGAATTGTTGAAGTCAGGTAATGGTTGGTGTGAGAAGTGATTGATACTGAGGTGTAGTGCTGTAAGAGTGGGAAACACGGATTCGTCGAAGTAAACATTTTTTGCTTCAATAACTCTCCTGTAATCTATCTTTACTACACAATAAGCCAAATAGTCATTTGTATAGCCAATGAAGACACAATTCCAAGAAATTGAGTCAAACTTAGCTTCTCTGACAGGGTTGGGCTTAACAACCCAATACTTGCATACAAATGTCCGAAAGAAGTCAAAGTTTGGTGATGTGCCAAACATCTTGGTGAGTGGAGTACCATTCCCTTTTGCTAATGAGGGGAGGCAGTTGGTGGTGTCGGCTGCTGTTTTAAGCTCCTCAGCCCACCATTCTTTTGCTACATTGGATTGTAGCATGAGACACCTCGCCATGTTGATGATAGTTTTGTTGGCTTGTTCAGAAAAACCGTTGTGTTGCGGCGTATACGGAGGAGAAGTCTTATGTTGAATCCCGGCGTTCTTAAGGTATGAAGACAAAGATTTATTGCAAAATTCGCCACACCCGTCGGTGATCAACTTCTTTATACGATGACTAGTCTGATTTTCAAAGAAGATTCTGTAGTCACTGATAGCCTGCACGGCAACGGACTTGGCTTTGAGTATGGTAATGCTGATGAAACCCGTGTGTTGATCTACCAGAGTCAAAAAGTATTTAGCACCTGAGTTGGTTGAAGGTGAAACCAGCCCAACAAGGTCCCCATGAAAAACATCCAGGGGATTATTTGTGGTGCTGAAGTGAGACTTGAAAGGTATTCTTGAGACTTTACCAGTCATGCATGTACCACAAATAGACGGCTTGGTGTTTCCGATCAGAGGGACCACAGCCTTGACATGTGCGGTGCTAGCGTGACCTAGTCTCTGATGCCACATGTCTGCCAGTGACGTTACAGATGAGTGTGTTTCAGAAACAAGAGCTGCAGGGAAAGCCGTAAAAGGTCAGATGAAAGTGAAAATCTCCAGGATAACATTGGCTAGATTGCACTCGAATTCAATGCTTGAGTTAATGATAACATCACAGGAATCTCCATTCCGCTTCATGCTGAGACCTGATTTGATGAGCTTCTGCATCACAATTAGAGATATAGATAAGCCCGGAACAAATAGCAAATCAGGCAGCAGCAATTTTCTTCCTGATCTTTGAAGAATTTCTGCTGTCCCTATCATGGTTTCTGTTAGATCACCGCTTCCTTTTCCAGTTGCAATCGGCAAGTTGATCGGGCTGATTTTTGGAAGAAGTTCATATTGTTGAACATGCGGTGCAACACACCCGAGTCCAAAACAGATTTCATTGGCGACATTTCTGTGAGAAGAGCCTGAGCCATGGTGATATTCACAAATGCTGGCCTGACATATTTAGTAGACGACAAACTTTTTTCTCTTCCTGCGTCAGTGTGAAGAGTGGTAGGTCTGTTATTTCTTCTTGGATGACCTCTTGTTAGTCGTTGTTCTGGGTGCAGTGCCCAGAACCTGGATTCAGGGTGAGTAGCGTGGATGTTGTGCTGGCCGTCCTTGCAGCCATTAGGAGGTCTTGTTCTAGCTTGATTATTTAAGGCAATGGCTTCTTTTTCCGCATTCTTATGATGAAAGTCTTCATTGCAGGTGATGTCCCTGATTTTATCAATAAGCGCATCAGGGTTGTCTAGTAGGGCGCTGTTTCCTGAGAGCGCGTCAGCTATACCAAGTCGTTTGGCCATTAGTTTGCCAATAATAGAACCACAGATCCCCTTTTTGGACTGTTCATAGCTGAAAGCGTCAAAATGATTTAGGCATGATTCAATTTTCTCAAGGAAAAGGCTCATGTTCCCGTTGTATTTGATGTTTTCCCATCAACTGTTTGCTCTAGCTATAGTGTGAGCAGTGGGTTGTCTGTAAGTATCCTGAATTCTCTTCCAGAGTAAATATCCGTTGGTGAAATTGTTGTCCCTAGTTAACTGATTATGTTCTTTCATTCATGCGTGAATAAATGATGAACGATGCATCAGCTAGTTTTTGAGCAATGGCATTGCTAGGATTTGGGCCTGGATCAGTGATTGTGGTCGCCCAAACTTTCTTGTGTCTGAGAAACTGCTCCATTCTCCTAGCCCAACTGGGGAAGTTGGATTTGCCATTTAACTAGGGTATAGACTTTGATTCTTCTGAAAATCCACTTGCAGCCATCGCTTTGTCTTAGTTCTGATAAAGGATAATGGTGCGTTTCAAAAAAAGTGCTTTTTGACTGTTAATCTGTAAAATTTAAGTGGCTAAGTCAAACATTATCATTTTAGCAAACGTTTTACAATGTAGCCAAAGTACAAGTATGTGGAAGAACAATGAATTCTTTTATTAATGGAACATGTCAATGATGAAAAAAAATGAAAATACTCATACCTAAGACAAAGCGGTATGCTACCTTGGGTTTGATTGAGAATAGAAAGAAGAAGTGACAAGATATGAATTTGATAATTGTTTTTTAAGGAAAGTTATGAAAGTGGAATGTCTTGATTAAGGGTGTATGAGATTAGAATATGAAAAGTAAGGAAGATATTTGGAAGTGTAATATTCTGATTATAATGTAATGGTAAAGGAAAAAATAGTGATAACAATGTGAAGAAGTCAATTAACGAAGCTGATGAAATAGAATGAAGATTAAAACACCAAATCAGCTTGTTAATAGCTTTGGTCTCGTTCTTATACTAACCGGGCTGAGGTGAGGCTATCTCTAACTCATGGACATCATTTTACAATGGTACAATGCACAGCCTACTTGTCAGTAGGCTGGTTTAACTCTTCATCCGGTTGCAGCCCTGACTTGGTCTGCCACGGTGGTAACATCATCTCCTGTGTCGTCGTTGTCTGAACAACGGTAAAGGAGGTAAAGATTAATTTTTGATTTTTTTGATTTTAGTCTCTGTTCTTTTTATGTAAAAAGTCTTTAAAGAGAATGTTGTAGCTCACAATTGTTCATTTCAGCGCTTATATCTTGACAATATCCAAAAGCGGTTGTGATTCTGCAGATCCTCACATATTTTTGAAAACAAGTATTTGATCATGTGAAACCGGTGCTCAAAAAAATTATCATTATATGTTGGGTTCAAAGCAAAATAATCCTGAAATAAGTGTTGATGACCTTCAGTTCTTTTACGGTTGACAATTTCTTTTTTCTCATGGTTAGAAGTTGTTTGTCTGCTGTTTGGCTCTGAGAACAATAATTTAAACATTTCTTCTTCTTCTTCCATCTGGAGGATTTCATCTATGTGGTTCATCTTAATTGATTTATTTATTCTTATTTTTATTCAAGTTCAAATAAACAAAAATGAGAAATGATTGTTTGTTTTATTTATATTTGATTGTTTTTATTCAAGTTTAACAATTAAAAATTTTATATATACTAGTTTGTTGAATGATAAAGTTTTTTTTTTTTTTTAAAAACTTGTTTGATTTTGATTGATTGAATTTGATGAATGTTTTTTTTTTTTTTTGATGAAGGAAAAAAAGGAATCAATGTCTTGATGGATTGACTTATTCTAATTTTTTTTTTTATTGGTGTTGTTTTTTTTGTTTTGTTTGAATGTGATGATTTTGATGAGTTGATGATTTGAGCGGATTTTCTTTTTTTTTTTTTCAGGTTGGGTGGATTCGGAGTTGAAGATTTTGGTTGAAGAGCGAACGGTGGTTGGAAATCAAGTTTGGCAGTTGGTTGCAGATTTTCAGGGTTGCAAAGCAACGGTGGTGGGAATTCGCGCCCGGTAACTAGTAAGGTCCGTGCGCCTCATCAAATCGCTCTTTAGTTAGCGAGCCCCTACCGCAACGGTGGTGGATGCTCTAAGTAGCCTCAGAGCATCTCCAGTAGAGGATGGGTTGCGCGACTTGTAGGCCCCGTTAGCGGCTTTGCATAAAAACCCACCACCAGACCCGCCAGAGGTCCACAAGTTTTATCCACACCTCTGAGAGCCGCAAAGCTTGGCGGCTCTCCTTCCCAGCTGTCCAACTCCCATCTGGTCCTTCTTCTGTCCAAAAAAAACTTGACGTCTCATCTCCCCACCCCTATTCTTGTTGTTTTTTATTTTCTTTCTCATATCTCATCATCTTTCCACTATAATGAATGAATCTGTTTTTGATCCCTACCTATTTTCCTCCACAACTGACCCTTCATCGGACAATATTACCATCACCAAAGATGCAACTGATCAAATCACTCCAAAAGGGAAGAAAGAAGACTTGAAACCCAAAAAAGACCACAAAAACCAACAAACCAACAGCACTACTGAACCCAAGAAAAAAAATCCAAATTGGCAAATTGAAGAAGACAAAAAGCTTTGTCTTGCATGGATCAATACATCTCGCGACCCAATCATTGCACCAACCAGACTGGGAAGGCCCTTTGGGAACAGATCCTCCTGGCTTATGAAGAAATGGTCAATGAGTTTAATGAAGAGAATAAACACACATCCAATTTCAAGCCACTACCAACCCGTCTTCAAAATGCGCTGGAGTGTCGCTGGAGCACAATCCAACAACGTGTCAGCAAGTTTTCTAGCTTTTATTCTCAAGTTGAACGTCGCCTCAGCAGTGGGAAAAGCCTTGAAGATATTGTGAGGTTACTCTTTTTCTTTTTGTTCTTTTTATTTCATTTATTAATGATTCTGTTCTTTTCTATTTTTTTTGTTTCAGCTATCTGAGGCAAAAGAGCTGTACAAAGCTGAAATGGGTAACTCGTTCATCTTGGACCATTGTTGGATAATCTTGAAGATGTCGCCAAAATGGTTGGGCACCATGGATGACCTCAACCAGAAACCACACATTAAAAAGTCAAAGGTGCCACCAGATACAAAAAAGCCTTGAAGATATTGTGAGGTTACTCTTTTTCTTTTTGTTTTTTTTATTTCATTTATTAATGATGCTGTTCTCTTCTATTTGTTTTGTTTCAGCTATCTGAGGCAAAAGAGCTGTACAAAGCTGAAATGGGTAACTCGTTCATCTTGGACCATTGTTGGATAATCTTGAAGATGTCGCCAAAATGGTTGGGCACCATGGATGACCTCAACCAGAAACCACACATTAAAAAGTCAAAGGTGCCACCAGATACAAAACCTGAGACAACAAGTGATTCACTTGCTTCTACAGCCACCTATGATATGTGAGGTTACTCTTTTTCTTTTTGTTTTTTTTATTTCATTTATTAATGATGCTGTTCTCTTCTATTTGTTTTGTTTCAGCTATCTGAGGCAAAAGAGCTGTACAAAGCTGAAATGGGTCACTCGTTCATCTTGGACCATTGTTGGATAATCTTGAAGATGTTGCCAAAATGGTTGGGCACCATGGACGACCTCAACCACAAACCACGCATTAAAAAGTCAAAGGTGCCACCAGATACAAAACCTGAGACAACAAGTGATTCACTTGCTTCTACAGCCACCTATGATACCGTCTCTGTTTCCGTAACAGATGAAAGTCCAAATCTGATGGACCGGCGGCAAGGTAATAAGACAGCAAAAAAAAGACGAAATGAAGAGGTAGAAATGCAGAAAATATTTGAACGACAAAACAAGTTGATAGCCATTTCAAAGGAGAAGCTCAAAACAATGCAGGATGTAGCAGAAAATGCAGTCATGGCCACCAACATCAACGATTTGGATGATGATGCAAAGGCATTCTACCAAGCTAAGAAAAAAAAGATACTTGCTCGCTTCATGGAAAATGATGCAAAATGATCACTGAACTACCTTTTTTTGATTTTATCTTGTGTTTTCTTTTTTTTTTTATCCTTCATTGGTAAAAAAAGGCTTTTTGATCTATAGTTATTGTCATTTTATCATCTTCATCAGTCTTGCTCCAATAATGAAAAAAAAGTTTTTGTTCTGTATTTAATTTTTGTTATGTTCTTACTTCAATTTTATTTTTTTCATATTGATTGCTCTTGCTTCAATTTTATTTTCATCATATTTTTTAACTTGCATCGGTCCTGCTCCAATAATATAAAAAAGAAAAAGTTTTTCAAGTTTTTTTTTCTGTTTGTAATTGCACTCGCTAAACACCTTTTCAAACACAAGAAAGAGAATGATTTGTTTGCATTTCAAATAGTAAGTACAAAATTTGTGTGATATAAAAAACACATCATTTTTATATATTTTAAAGATTTAAATTGCTGATTATACTGGTTGAAAGGTTAAGCTACACAGTGTCTCCCTGCCTTCCTCTCTTGTTCCAGAGATGGTCCACTAGGTCCCCTTTGAGCCGATGATGATCAGCCCGATTTTTTACCGCTTTGAATTGCTTGAGGAAGGTGCTGAAGTCGACATCGGTTTGTGCCACATTGCTCAAAGTTTGCTGAGTGTTGGTGTTTGATTCATCAGGACCAGGTTCAAAATCAAAAATTGACTCCAGGTTCTTGCCTCTCTCATCCTCCACAATCATATTGTGGAGGATGATAACTGCCTTCATAATAAAACATAAATCATCATAATCCCACATTTGTCCAGGGTTGCGAATGATAGCAAATTGGGATTGAAGAGCACCAAAAGCCCGCTCTACATCCTTGCGAAAGGCCTCCTGCATCTTAGCAAAATGCTACCAAGGAAAAAAAATGTCCACTAGACCATAAAATTGAGATTGAAATAGAGGGAAAAAGAGATGCTCACCTTCTGTTTTGCATTTTGAGGGTGAGAAAATGTATCAACGAGTGTTGCATAAGATGGGTAGATCCCATCTGACAGATAATAACCAAGATGGTAATCATTACCATTCACTTGGAAATGAACCTCAGGAGCTTTTCCATCGAGGAGTTCTTTAAATAGGGGTGATCAATCAAAGACATTTATATCATTGAGCGAACCTGGGAGCCCAAAGTATGCATGCCAAAACCATAAGTCATATGAAGCAACCGCTTCCAAAACCAACGTTGGTTTTTTTTCTTTACCTTTGTATTTACCAGCAAGGGCAGTTGGAAAGTTTTTCCACTGCCAATGCATGCAGTCCAGGGATCCAAACATCCCTGGGAAGCCACGTTCATCGGCAACTGAGAGGAGGTCAGCAAGATCTGCTTGATTTGGACTTCAGAGGTAGAAATCGCTATATATCTCGACTATACATTGGCAGAAGATTTTAATAGCTTCAATGGCTGTTGATTCACCTGTTTTTTGATAAAAAAAACAGCATTTCAAGATGAATCCTCCAAACAAAATACAAGTAAAGGTAAAAAAAAAACAAATAAAAATAAAAAAAACTTACTGATGCAAACATACTCATCAACTGAGTCTGCGGTATGATTAATCCTAATCTTAATAATAATAATAACAACATTGCTACATCTGAGAATGATGTAGCAATGATTGATCAAAATATTTTAACTGGGTGTGCAATGGCGTCACATCGTTGGATGAAGTATTCATTATGATTCTTCACAGCTTCCACAATTTTGAAAAAAAGTGGTTTCCGCATCCGGAAACGTCGGCGAAAAAGGTAATCTGGATATGTCGGGTTCTCAGAAAAGTAATCTTTGAAAAGTTGCTCGTCGCCTTGAATAAGGGTGTTCAAAGTTGACCCTGCCGTCATGTCACTTCCATGACATGACGGCAGAACAGCCTTGCACAATTGCACCCCCCGCTCCCCTGTGTCCTCCCCGGACACTTGACATGAA
>JNCO01000905.1:0-25555 GCA_000785685.1 Uromyces viciae-fabae | reverse complement strand
TTTTTTAGCACATAATTTTTAGCCCGCAGCCGTGGCGCAGCTTACGGGTCGCAAGTTAAAATCTTACTCATAAAAGCGTATTGTGAACCCCGCTAATTAGACCATTGAGATGAGTGAGTTTGATTTAGACCAATGAGACGAGTGTGTTTGATTTAGACCAATGAGATGAGTGAGTTTATCTGCAACAAAAAAAAAATTAGTTTTGTTTGTCTTTTTAAGAAAATATGATTTTAAAAAAAAATTACAGTGTTGAGGAGGATTGCTTTTGTTGAGGAGTTGAGTTGATATCAATTGGTGAATTGAGTTGTGTCAACTGTGTGATGTTGTCAAGTAATTTGTTAGTTGAGGAGAGACAGATGTGATGTGATGGGTGAGGATTATTTCAAAAAAACCCACTTATTTTGAAATCTCTGGTTTAGCTCAAAAAACGATGTTTTTATGAAAAACTGCATTTCAAAAAATACCTCAGTTGGGTCAAGATTTTTCAAAAAACCCAAAATTAAAAAGTTTTGTTTGATCCAAAAAAAAGGTTGTGTTTGTAATGTCAGGCTTGGTGATATTTGACACCCCCTATTGTTGATGAATTGGATTCTTAATTTTTCTTTTTCCACTATATTGTGCTTTCATCCTCATTTTCCCTTTTGAATATTTTTTATTTTTATTTATTTTTACATATTTTAATAATAAATAAAATAGTAATTTTTATCAAAAGCATAACTTGGTAGTCTTATGTTTTTGTTTAGTCATCTAATGTAATTCATTGTGGTAGTTACATTAGTGGTCATATTTATTTATCCATGATAGTTCATGATAGTTAGCTATATTAGTGTTCTTATATATCTATTGTAATTCATTTTAGTCAGTTAAAATAGTGGTCTATTTATTTATCTTATGTGATTCATGTTAGTTAGTCACATTAGAATCTTTTTGTCCTGATTCCATTTTAGTGTCTCAGATGATTTATCTCTCACTGATAAACATCTTAGTTTTATTAGTTAGACATGTCACAGTTGTGTGACATGTAATTTTCTCTTCTTATATTTTTTATTTTTTTCTATGAAATAAAACTTATCAAGCTTAGAGTCTTTTAATCAATAACCAACAGGTTCTCAGTTCCCTCACAACTTGGTCAAAACTTTTTCCCTCATTCTTAAATTCACTATCTCAAGGTATATATCTGCTTAAAAACAACATTAATTTATAATTCATATAAAAAGATATGGGAAACAGGATCAAGCTCCAGCTGAAATGATGAATTTGAAGAAATTATTTTAGATCCAATCAAAACTAGGTCTGGTAGAGGCTAGAGCTTTATCAAAAATTAAATTATCAGGGTCTGAAGAAAATAATAAAATCAAGAAGAAAGTCAAGTTTGAAGATGAAAGTGATCAAGAATAAAATGAAGATGATATTGCTTCCTCAACAATATTTAGGGTGTTCTCTTCTGAAACATCTGGATCATTCAAAGATCAGAAAGTTAAAGATGTGGGTATTATTTATTTATTCATATTTTTATTTTTTGATTGAAATAATTGTTTTTATTATTTTTGTTTGAACAGTTTCCTCAAAAAAAATTCATAAATCCAGTTGAAATTATCCTCTTCCTTTCATCAGTCACTCAAGCTCTTGCGGATGGAAACTGTGGCTTCAGATCTTGTGCTCTAGGATTGGGAATGTCTGCTGATAAATGGGTAAATATTCAAAAGGAAATGATTCTAGAAGTTGAAAAAATTGATTCAGTTGATCAAGATGATTCATTTATGAAAAATATTTATTGTGATAGTGTGGAATTTCTCAAGTATAGATCAAATCACACTTCTGGAGGCTGTAGTAGAAATTGTTGGATGCATTTCCCTACCCTTGTTTATTTAATGGCTGGCACTTACCAGTGCCCAGTAGTGCTTTTTCCAAAGGAGGGCTCAGTAACATACCATCCACTTATTTATCCTCCAAACAATAATTCTCCTATCTGTTTCATTTTCTTTCAAGAATTACAACACACTAACCATTTCAAGTTCAATTCTTATTTTGATTATTCTCCCTTCCCCCACCTTGATCATTATTGGATACACTGGTCAGAAGAAGAGACTGAACCTTGGAAACAGAAGATCAAAAATAAATTGGATAAGTTTGAAAAAAGAATTTCCTATAGAAGATCTAGTAGAAATAAGTCACCAGTAGTTATTGGTAGGGAATGGTCATTTTCATTTTCATTTTTTTTTTTTCCTTTTTCTTTTTTTGTTGTTGGGTGTTTATTTTTTATTCTTTCGTTTTATTTTATTTTCTCTCATCATCTCACAAGTAGGGATGGCACCTGGGGTAAGACCCGACACATTTGCCGTGCCTGGTATCTGACCTGGTGGAGACCCCCAACCAATAAGTAGGTCAAGGACAGACTCCAACAAAACACCCTCCTGTATCTCCGTCATATCCAGCTTTTCTTTGGGTATGCAAAAAGCCGGGTAACCGTGGGTCACTCCAGAGGATACCCGGCTTTTTGCGGAAGTATTGACCAATAACCCTTTAAAGTTGAGATATTCAATTATTAATATATCATCATATCTCCGCCAACTTCCAACATTTCCAATGGCCAATTGGAAATCCTATGATCCTCCAGTGTCTACAACCACCCATCAACATGTCTCCACCACCAAATTCTTCCAAATTTCAAGCCACTACCCCGTCTGCCAGCTCCTCTCAGAACAAGAACGGACTCAGTACTACCACAACTGACAGTAGTGTTGTGCCTGCCCCTGAGGAAACAGAAAACGATTCTACTTCAACTACCCTGGTCCCCCAGCGCCAAGAAAAATTTACCTTCAACCAAATCTTGGCTTTGGATTTATTTTGTCGAAAAACTTACCATGAAGAAGGTGCAGTGCACCACACCCAAAGCAATGGGACAATTTTCAATGCACTGCTTTCCCGGGACATACCCCAAAGTACCAAGTCAATGATCAAAAACCTTGCCTGTGTGCACAAGATGCACAACCCCAGTAAGCTGAAGGACCCAGGGAAAAAGATGCTGACTTCTATTTTCAAATGCCAACGTACTGAGAGCGGGGCATCTTTTTTTTTTCTTTTTCTCTCTCTTGGCTCTTCAAAAATTAGACCTGTTAACTGACTCTCATTTTTTTTCTTGTACTCTTGGAAGGTTGGTCTCACTGCTTCCCACCTTTGTGAATTATTCACATATTCCATTGCAAAATGCAACCTCCCCTTTTGTGTGGTTGAGCAAGATTCATTCCTCAAGTTACTAGATGGGTTGAATCCATGTGCCACTGAAATGATGGTCAAGCACAAAACAATGGCCTCCCAAGTTACTGAGCTCTAGCTAGCCCACTGGAAGCACATCAAGACTCTCCTTGGTTCTATTCCGAAGGTCTTGTTCACGCTTGACGCTTTGACCTCTCCAAACGCCTTGGCTTTCATGGGAATTACTGCCCATGGGATTTCTGATCAATGGAAATTGCTTGATGTAGTTGTTGGGATTCCTCCCGTTAGCGGTAAGTTCTTTCTTTCTCTTGTCCAATATTCTAGTTTGAATTTTTTCTCATCTTATCTGATTTCTTTCTTGTTTAGGCAAACATAACGGTCAAAACTTTGGAGATCTCTTCTTCAATAAAATCAAAGAACTCCACCTAGTTGATCATCTGCAACACATCACGATGGATAATGCTGCAAACAACAATACAATGTCTCCGCAAGTTCAGGTCCACACAGATCACAAATTTTACTTTCCCAACCATGTATGGCTCACATCATCAAACTTGCTGCGCAAGATGCATAAAACTTTTTTGGGACAACCAAAAAAACTGAGGCCGACTCCAAAATATTGATGGACCCAATGAGCATCAATAACCTGGTTACTACTCCCAACGGTGCCAATGTGGACATCAAGACTAAAGATAGTCACTTGGTACCTGATGAGGGTACCTAGTACCTGTGAGAAGTTACCTCTCACACCTGCCACAGTACCAGTGAAGGGTTCCCGGTGTGGTACTAGGTACTTGATTTTGGCAGTAATTTGGTGTGGTACCCTGGTACCTCCCAGCTCTGGCCACAAGGGGGGGGGGGGATCAATTTCTGTGGCCTGCAGAAAAGTTGTTAACTCTAGCTTCTCAGCAACAAAAATTGCTCCCAAACACAAAAAACCCAAGTATTGATCCCCTCTCAAATTGCTGATATCAACCCAAGAAAATTCACCAGGCCAATAGAAGCCACCAGAAAAAACCAATGAAGTCCCAATTGAAAAAGGCAACACCACTCCTTAACCTAGCCAGCCCCCATCCAATTAGGAGGATTTAAGTGAGTAAATATCATATAATCAAAGAACAAATTTGGAAGCATGGAAAGAGGGGCTGGATAATGCTAATGCAACAAGGACCAGAAATAATTCAAAAAACAGGGATAGTCTCAGATGAGGATTGAGCCCAGTATGAAGTTTTTGGCATAGTCTGAAAGGTAGAAATAAAGTTACTTGGTGATGCTTGAAGGAAAATCATTCAATATGTGGGAATCAGAGCACTTTTTACCAATCTGGTGGCCCAATTATTGCAGAGGCACCTGATTCACTGCCAAAGGGGTGCCAGGTGTGTTACTAGGTACCTAAATTTTACCAAAAGGTGGAGTGGTACCCTGGTACCGGTTGGCACCCAGGTCCAGATTGACTATCTTTAATCAAGACTGTTCTAAAAGAAGTACATGGCTGGAGTGTCCATGTCGGCAGTTCACCTCAATGTTGCAAGTGTTGAAATTTGAGTCCTTATTCATTACTCTCACGTGCTCAAGATATTTCCTAAAGTTCTTCCTTTATTCAATCTCAAATTATTCAGTAGTCATTTTCTAGTAATATGCTAAGTAGTATATTGAATTTAAATCATTTAAGTAGTCTAGTAATATTTTAGTTAAATATTGATGTTAAAACTCAGTCTAAATTACGTTAGTTACATAAATCAAGTCTAGTTAGTTTAAGTGGGATAGTTTCTCATTAGTGTCTTCTAGTTGAAGTAAAATAGTAGCCTTCTCTTGGAAGTAAAACTATTAGTCCTTCTTGTTGTTGAAGTAAAAATAGTCTTCTAATGGAAGTAAAAACAGTAGTAAAAATAGTAGTATCAGAATCATATTGCATATTAATTTTTTAAATAATATAAGTTTAGTATTATAAAATATTGAAATGAAATTATTAATTCCAAAAATACTTCATCTCTTCTTCTGTTCTGAGTCAATGCAAGTGACTCTGTCACTTGCCCTTCCTTTTAAAAGAAATCTTTCTTCTTATTCCAGTATGATTCTTCTCAGATTATTCCAACTGCCAAAGAGATGGTCAAAAAGCTCAAAAATTATCTTGAACTGGCTCTGAATTAAGCAGCCCCTATCTGTGTGATGATCCATGATCCTTGCATCAAGACCACCCATATGGATAACAACTGGGAATTCTTACAAGAGGAACTCAACGTACAGATGACTCCTGAGATATTTTTCAGCATATTCCGAGATGAGGCCTGTCACTTTGACAAGCATAAACCCAACAAAATTTCAAGCACTGAAACCCAAGCAACTAGCAATTCAGTTGCTCCTCAAAAACAAACCACTGAAACTTGATGATCAATCTTTGTTCAAAAGATCACCACCCAAACACTTGATTTTGAGATCAAGCAATATCTAACGGAGAAAACTGAGGACTTTTCAATTGACATCCTCAAGTATTGGCATACCCAAGAAAATAGCTTCCCTTTGCTGGAAACAATGGCAAGGTGCTACCTGGCCATCCCAGCAACTTCAGCCTCCAGTGAGCAGTTTTTCTCAAAATATAGATAAATAATTGGCCCTCAAAGAGCCAAAATTGAACCAATTTCAATTGAGCAGCTCTTGTGTTTATGTCCGTTGGTTGCCAAACAATGTCTGTTGGCTGCCCAATGGACATTGGGAATTCAGGAGTGCGGCTGCAAGTATGTGGAGCTGCGGGTTCCTGGCAGTTTTTCTAGCCCCCCCTCCCCCCCCCCCCCGGTATCTGTACCCATCCCCAAGGCCAAAAATCACAAAATCTGTCTCTGCTGTCCCTGCCCAACAGTTGCGGATACCAGGAATACCCGGTATCCAGCTCCACAGGTGTAATCCCTACTCATAAGGGTAAAATAAATTTTTGGTTCCAATTTGAGCTCAAAATGATCCCTTAAAACCCCTTGGTTCCACCAAAACTCCACAAAGCAAAAATAAATAAAAAAATTGACATTTTCTGAATTTTTTTGTGTCAAAAAAATAGGGCATTTCATGCAAATATTAAATGTGAATTGACTCAATTTTTATCATTTTTTTTTTTCACAAGGAAAAATGATTAAAAAAAGGTGGTGTGGGTTGATTTGTTCAAAACTCATTTTTTTTGAAAATCTGAAAAAACCAACAAATTGTTTGGGTTCAGCAGATTTCAGATCTGTTTTTTTTTTTTTAATTTTTTGGGGCTGTGAGAATCGTTGGAAGAAAGGGGGTGTGGAGATCAAGTTGGGAAGTGTGAAACTTTTGGCCCACCATGTTGCACCACCATCAAAAGGTGGTGCACGACCAGGTTTGGGTGGTGCAAATAATAATGCCCTTAATGAAATGTTGATTTTTAATTTGTTGATGAATTTTTTGTGATGAAAAGATTGTAATTTCTTGAGTAATTTTAGATTATTTTAACATCTCTCCTGTTATTTAGATTAATTGTAACTTTGAAAAGTTGAATAATATCAATATGGATACTAATGTTAATCTTCTGGAACCTGGTAATGATTGTGTCATTACTTCAGATGACTTAACATCTCACCACCAAAACCTCCCAGAAAAATAAAAATAAAAAGGCTGCCAGTAAAATCACAGCAATTTTTTTTCCAAAACATGGCAATTTCCATGTGTTATGGGTTTTTTTTAGCCCCCACACGGCAATTGACATCATTTTTTTTTTTGGATTTTTGAGAGGGAGGGCAATTAGGCCCTCCTGTAGGAATACCACCATTCAAACTGTCTTTTCAAGATGTTTCAAACAGTGCCCTTTTTTTTTTTTTTTTTTGATTTTTTATTTAATTTTGTGTACTTTCTGTAAAAGGAGTACTTGAATATCCTTTTTTGAGTTAAACATCTCAGAAAGTGGAGCAGGGGGGTTCAGGAGGCTAGGAAATAAGTGCGGTAATTTTTTGAAAAACTAGAAGTAGTTTTAAAAAAAATAATTTGAAAAAAACAAAAAAACTTGACATCCTCCTGATGTCAAAAGGTGGTGCCAGGTCAGAGGAAAAAGGCAGTGCCTAAACAGCCACTATTTAATCATAATAATAATAAAATGTTTTGTTGTACATTTTGATTGATTGTGAATTCTAGAAAAGAGGCAAACAATAAAGTTTCTTATTGGGTTTATTATTTTTTGAAGTTTGTGTTTTGATTTCATTCTGATAATGTTTTTATAGTTTTTCATGTTTGATTTTTATTTTATTTTATTCTTACTTTGATGCCATTTGTTTTAAATTTAGTTTGTCTCTGCTCATTTTCTTTTCACTCTTCTAATGTCTGAAACTTTGGAGGTTTTTTTTTTTTTTATAATTAATTATTTCATTTTATTTATTTGTTTATTTATAATCAATAGGAAGAATTTTTCTCTTGCATTGGCAAGGATTTATTTTATTATTTTTATACTATCTTGCAAGTGAATTTTTTACAAGTGAGTGTCATTAAAATTTCATTTGCCAAAGAGTTTTTATTTCAACAATGAAATGGGAAATCAAGCAAATTTTTCTATCAAGCAGAATTAAATATCATATGATGTTAAGGTTTCAATGCATATACACATTTCATGAGGAGGGTTGACAATAGCCTTCCATATTTTCATGGCTGTTTGCCTAGCATTGACATGCAATGAGTGTTTATACACAACCCAGGGCATGAAACCCTGCTCTATCCCCCTTAGAGTGTGACATTGAAGTTGTACTAAATTAGGAGATACCAAATGCTTTATTAGGGCTGATCTTTTACTCATTTTGGATTAGCACTGGCAAAAGAAAAGATGCCCAACGCTCACTTAATGGCAGAAGGGCCAAGTTTTTTCTTTCCAACACGGACACCTAGGAACCCTTCATGCTGAGTGGTCAGGATTGGTACACGCAGCTTGAAGGCCTTGATCACTTTTACAGGTCAGACATTGGATATACCAGATAGGGATTCGTTCCCGGCACCTGCCCCCCTGGCTTAGAGGGCGATCACAATCTGCTCCTCGGAGGTGCCCCCCAACGGCATGAGTGAACTTTTTCCCCGGGCAATTGTTGTATGCACAGTTCCGCAACGTTGGAAAACCGATGGCTTCTTGAGCAACGGTCCCTCGAACTACCCCACTCTGTAATTCTGTCGTTGACAAACCCTCGACAGCGGCTTGGGTGAAGAGAGTGCCTGGGGCCGTTCCACTCGGTAAATTTCCCGCCACAACAGCTAGGGCCAGGATTCGGGCTAGTATCTTGCATGCGATCGTCGCATGCATGTTGGTAGGGGGTTTAGGAACTTCGCTCGACACAGAAAGATTCGAACCCGGGATGCCGGCGTACTGACGGTGATCAACGACTTGGGAGGTTCTTTGGATGCTCGGTTGATAACCAGATAAGAGACGAGGGGATGAAGTAGCCTCGGTGCTATTTAGATTAACATTCCCCAGCATGATCTTTGTATAAAAACCAAAAGGATTAAAACTAAATGGTGATAATAAGGAAAATAATCTAAAAAATGTATTTTGTCTAATGTAAAAGGAGTTATGTAACTATCAAACAAGTCAAGCAACATTTTTTTTGCAGCTCTCTTCTTCAATTGTATGATCACTCATTAAAATAATATTCCGATTTAAATTATCATGTATTCTATACATTCTCACCTCTATACCAATTATTTCGACTAGAAATTAAACCTCAGTTTAATAGACTGGGACGCTATCATTCCTTTTGGACAAGGAGGCTTTGAGCCCAACCATATGAATTAATAATTACTGATAGTGAATGTAACAATGTTATTTTCAAGATAATCAAGAACGATTTCGTTGAAATGCACTTTTATGAGTTGGTTCAAAATCAATTTCAAGCTGAAAAAGAGATCAAAAAGTTTGTTTTTGATTTTAACTAAGTTTCTTGTACGGTACTCGAAGTTCTTCACGTTTAGTCATGTACTCCTTCCTGGCTTGATCAATTTTTTCTTCAGTCATCCTAACAATTCAATTTATAAAATATATAAAAGTAAAGTGCCATATCGATTTATCCAAAAACCAAGATTTTTTTAAAAGTGATTAAAATTCCAAAAAAAAAAAAAAATACAGGACGGGGAATTTGAAAGTCAGATTTAATTAAAATCAATTGAAATTTTGTGTTCTTGAATAAAAGTGATAATAGTAGAAAGATAAAGAAAAGTATAACTGAACTCAATTTTCATACAGTCTTGAACTGCCCGCCATTCTTCACGACATGCCCAGACAACACTTACTGTTCGAGTACTAGAACAAGAGGCGAAAGCTTACAAAAAAAAAGAAAGAAAAAAAAAAAAATGTGAGGGAGGGTGTCGAAAGGATAATAATTCAAAGAGACGAAGTCAATAAATGTCAAAAAAAAAAAATTAAGAAACTAACCAGCTACAAACCGATCGCATGATTTTAATGCAGCTAATTTCAATCTTTTTTGAAATTCATCTTCTTCTCTACGTGAAAAAAAATCCAAAAAAAAAAAAAAAAAAGTAGAGGACGGGGAATTTGAAAGTCAGATTTAATTAAAATCAATTGAAATTTTGTGTTCTTGAATAAAAGTGATAATAGTAGAAAGATAAAGAAAAGTATAACTGAACTCAATTTTCATACAGTCTTGAACTGCCCGCCATTCTTCACGACATGCCCAGACAACACTTACTGTTCGAGTACTAGAACAAGAGGCGAAAGCTTACAAAAAAAAAGAAAGAAAAAAAAAAAAATGTGAGGGAGGGTGTCGAAAGGATAATAATTCAAGGAGACGAAGTTAATAAATGTCAAAAAAAAACTGTTGAGAAATGTTTTGAAAGTACACTTGATTCTGCCCAAGTTTGATTTGTAAAGGAAATTTGTTTCAATACATTCGATTTTTTTATTTTTTATTTTGATATATAGATTGATTGAATGCCTCTTAAGCTCACCCTAGTCGCTCCTGCTGAATGCTTATGATTGAGTTGGATTCTTTTTTTGGGTTTTCTGAACGATTAATAGGCTTTTAGGATAAGTTACAAGTATTCTATTTTAGCTTGTAACATCAATTTTGGTTGGAAAGATGAAAGTAAGGGGTTTTCAAGTCATTTGTATCCCATGTAGCCCCAGAAATTAATATTTTTGTTCAACTTAACTGTTTCCCAGTCCAGCCAAGCCCCCTTTGGTTAATTTACTTGATTTTTTTTTTTTTTTTAATTTAAATCATTTTTGTTATTTTCTGTCTAATTTTATTTATTTTTTGCTTTTCTATTTATTTTCTCACACAAAACAATAAAATAATTAAATCAACAAAACCAACAAAATGATAATAAAGGGAGAAAAATAAAATAAGCTGAAGACAAGAAACCAAGAACATCTTCAAATTCAAAGGGAAGGGATTTGTCAAGTAAAAAATGGATTGCTAAATATCTGATTATCATGATAATTGAATTGATCAAATAACGGTGGAGGTTTCCTCTATGACTTCTTCCATCCATTCTTCAATCTGTTCAGAATCTAGAACTTCATTTGGTGTTTCATCTATTTCCATCCCAGATTCAAAGCGTTCTTTTTTCAATGTTTCTTTACATTTTCTTCTCCAAGAATCCCATTCCTCCAGTAGTCGTTTTCGATATGCAATCAATTCTGCACTTGCACTACTGGCTTCAAGTTGATCTTCTTCTTCAAATTGTTTACTATATTCTCGCAAGTTCTTTCGTATCTTTCGTTGCGCTTCTTTACTTAATAATGATCGTGGCCGTGGTCGCCATGCAAGTTGCTTGAATCTTTCTAATGTCGCTTTGAACATTTGTTCTCCTTTGAAATCCCAAATAGAGTATCCAGTCTCAGACTAACATAAACGCAAAAACAAGCCCATATGGTTGTAATCATCAATATCCAAAAAGCGAAAAAGTAAATGAATAAATAAAAAATTCTCCAGTAGAATAAACACTCACCGAACTCAACCACATACTTCCAATACTAGCTAGATATCGACCGCTAGGATCCCATTCTAATTCAGTCATACCATAATGTTCGACCGAAGCTAGGAGAGAGATGCCCGATCCGGGGTCTTTATCGCTTTCATCTAGATCAGTATCCCAAAATTCCATATCGAATTTTGAACCAGACCCGAGCGTAGCAGTCACAACGTGCCTTCCTTTAGGCGACCAATGTATTGAGTTGCAAGTCTTGCCCTCATAGGTTTCTTTATGAAAAAAATCGCATGGTGTGATTTTAAATCAATGGTATCAATGTATTGCTATTTCAGAGCCGTGCCACTTACTAAATAAGCGAAAGTCCCCTTTCTTGGTATCCATACCATAGAAATGAATACTTGTTTTGATAGTCGTCACAGGCGTTGGACCTTGTGAGGGGTTAGGATCGCTACTCGTAATCAAAATGAACCGATTTCCCCTAGGTTCCCATGCAAAAGCAGTGACAGCATCTGGATGTGAGAAAGTTAAAATTAATTTTTTGAAAGGGAAATGAGTGCATCACTCGAAAGTTTTGGTAATGTGAATCTACATACCTTTAATTTCGATCACATCAACTGGGAATGCTTTATCTCGAATTCTAAACAGTTCGAGGTTACAGTAAGTAGTCTTTTTTGTTTTAGTGTGTCGATCAACTTTGACGCAAAGGTAATCGCCATTTGATTGCCAATGTATTTTGGCCTAATTTTTTGTTTTGTTTAAGAAACCCCCATGTACGTATATTTTTTTTTTTTCGATATGTCAGAATCTGAAACGAATGTCAGATACGAAACAAAAGAGACACAAGTAATTCGGCACGTACGTCATGGACGTTGAACAAGTTTTTCGAACGTAGGGTATCACGGGAGGGTAAGCTCATCAATGAAACTCGAGCAGGTTGATTTGCAACTTCAGGAGTCCAAAAAGCCAACATGCTGGTCCGTTCACCTGTTTTCTTTTTTGATTGAGATTCCGCATTAGGTTCATCAATTGAAGCGGCAGGAAGTAAGCCTCTGGCTTCTAAGACTGCATCACGCTCGCTCTCGCCCAATGGACACCATTCAAAATCCACCACGCCTTCGATTTTGATACTCTTCTTGTCAAGTAAACCCATTCCTGGTGTTTCATAAACGCTAATGGCTTGTCCGGGAGTCACACGAGCCAGATAATGATCATCACCACTCCATTTGAACATTGGCCATTGAAATTTAATCCTCGTGCCACCTTCTTCTTCTGACGATGGATTGAGTACAGGAAAGGTTCGCAGCAGCTTTCCGGTGAGGACTTCCCAGACTGCAATACTGTTTCCTTCATCGTCCTCAGAGAAAACCTGAGGTGCTTGTGGATCCGTTGGAAGTTCGATCGGTTGATCAGACCAAGTAACGAGATAATTTTCCATGGGTGAAAAGTCAATCAGTTTCACTTTGGGATGATAAAGACGATGGATTCGATCGAAGTTTGCGCCCCCCCAAAGAGCAACACCTTGATTATGCACAGTAGCAAGCATTGTACCATCTGGGGACCAAGTACAATATGCATCGGTCCATTTCTAGCAGGAAGCCAGAATAGAGGAAAGACAGAAGATAAAGAAAAGGAAGGTGTGAGTGAAGTTAGGATCGCATGATAAACAGATTTCGACATTGAAAGAATTAAAATTTACAGTTCGCTTGTGGGCAATGTCAGGGGGACCGCTTCGACCGTGCCAAGCAACCTTGACATCATCACCTTGGTAGATGATCATTTGATCTCGACTCTGAGGATCGGCAAGCCAATTCTTCAAGTGACTTCGTGGTTTGTATTCCTCCAAAACCGGGGGTACAAATGTTTCAGGTACATGGGCAAATCTCTCAACCTCAGTAAATTTGATGACGGTGAATCTATGCTTCTTATCGAATGGATAGTCGTGTAAATTTCTGACGGCTCGATCAGCATCTTGAGGTGTATTAAGCTCAATAAAAAGATATCTATTAATTCAAAATAAAACAAAGTCAATCGAAGATGTTCTGAGAGGAGCACATCTTACATTATGATAATAATAATAAAATAAGACACACCCTTTGCTCTGGTTATTTGCATCCAAGGGCATTTCAATTTTCGATTCCAATATATTGAGATCTTTCTTAGCAAAAGTTGAGACGATCGCTTTGATCAATCGAGCCCTTTTAGATTCATCGACGATTGGTGCGCCTTCAACGACGATAAGGTTGTCGAATGTATCCTGGAATTTGGGACGAAACTTTTCCTCGATATCGGAGTAGTCAATATCGAGAAGGGTTTGTTCGTCATCTGAGAATTGGTCTTCTTGGATTCCGTTGGTGACCATGATGGAATTTGGGGATGTTTGCCTCGCACTGCGCGTGCCGTTGAGCTCCTCTTGAGACTGGGGGACGAGCGTTGCGCCGCAGTCTCAATTGGACCAACGGCCCAATACACGCTTTGGGTCCAGTTAAGCCGCAATCCGGCCCGCTAGAGGGTAATTTTGTGGCACCACTCCCATGTGGTATCTCCTCCTATGTCTAGCATCAATCACAACTATGTCCAATCCTATATTTGTTTTTTTAAATCAATATTATTCTCTCATCATCCTCTTTTTCTATTTGTCTCTATCATCTTTTAGTTGAAATAAGTAGATAAATGTTTTTGTCCTCATTGTGTAGACCTTTATTTGCTATCTCTGAGAAGTTTTATCTTTATCTTTTATATCCTGAGTAGATTTCTGTTTTCATTAGAAATAAAAAAAATCTATTCAAATCCATTATTAGTTCTTTTTCCAGTGTAGTGTCTTAGAACTATAGTGGTAGTTCTGTTTCCAGTGTAACGTCTCAGAACTTGAGTAGTAGCACTGAAGTTTAATTTTAAATCTCAACTCCTTGTTCATTTGGCTGTCCCTCACCATCTTCAAATTTTATCATTCCTACCTCTGTAAGATGCAAAATATAATATTTACTTTTCTTTCTTCAATGTTTGATGAATCTTTATTTTTAACTTCTTTCCATTTAAACAAGTATCTATGAGCTTTCAAGTCCCAGTTTTTTTAAAGTTGAATTTTTTTTAAAAAACATTAATGGAGGCTGAAGTATAATTCCCTATCATGGTAAGAAAATCTTATTATCTGATGAGGTAAGAATTTATTGGATATGAATAGATTTCATTAAAGAGTACAATTTTAGAATAAGAATCAGCACCACATTATCAAGATTTCAAAACCGTCTTAACTAATAAGAGTATATGGGCTATGCTTGAGATGGAAAGACCATGGAAGCCTGATTGGTATTTCATCCTCTTAGACTGTTTGGAAGCTCAGTATGATTACTAATGTAGTGTCCAGTGAGACTGTGGCATAGTGCTGTAAACCCATAGTTAACCCCTCCCCCCGCTGCTCACCAAGCCATACTTCCTGATGCAGATATCTCAACAAGTGAAGTACATTCCAACAAGAGGTACTTGAGAATAAAAATATGTTTAAATTCAAATTTAACAAATTCATTTTTGATTTCAGGTCTATTCCTGCTTGCGGATTCCTTCAGGCACAATCTGAATATTATAAATTTAGGGAATCATTGTTTGCACATCCCAAAACCTTTCACGCACCCTCTTTTGACATCAGGAGGCTGTTGAGCCTATTTTAATTTTTTTAATATTTTTTAAAAATATTTCTAGGTTTCCTCAAGTTACCAAACCTTTTTTCCAGCATCTTGAACTCCCCTCCTTCATCTTCTGAGCCTTTTAGCTCCAAAAAAAAATATATATATATTTAAGTACTCAATATTTAGGGAGTGCACAAAATCAAAAAAAAAATATATATATATAAAGTTAATGTGGGAAATATGGCCAAAAAAATTTTATCACATGTATTTCAACCTTATTGAAATATGGCATAAAAATCTTTTCCAAGGGGAAGCAAAAAAAGTAGATTTTACGTTTAATTTTGAAAAAACTGGTGCGTGTACCAAAATTTTGCAAAAGTAAATGTAAAACCTACTTTTCTTGCTTCCCTGTGGAAATATTTTTTACCCCATATTCCAATAGGTTGAAATACATGTGATAACATTCTTAGGCCATATTTTCCCCATGAACTTTTTTTTTTTTTTTTGATGTTGTGTACTCCCTAAATATGGATTAATTCAAATTTTTGTTGGAGCCAAGAATTGCAGAAGTTGAAGTATGGGGGCTCAGGATGCTGGGAAAAAAGTTTGGTAACTCTAGGAAACCTAGAAGTATTTTTAAAAAATATTTAAAAAAATTAAAAAATGCTTGACTGCCTCCTGACATCAAAAGGCGGTGCACAACAGGTTTTTGATGGTGCAAAAAACAATCCTCTAAATTTAAATCATACAATTTGGTAGTAGCTTATAGTTTTAGTGCAAGTAATTGAGTATCAACAATAGCATCAGTGTTGTTTTTCTATGACCTTTACTCCACTTTCATCCTTTATTGATTTCTTTTATTTAATATAATAAACTAAAAAATAAATAAAAAAAATTATATCAAGTTTTAAGTAGTTTATTCTCATTGATGAGTAGTTGTCTATGGGATCAATCCATATTAATAGTGTTTAGTGCTACTAGTCTAAAATATCTTAATGTCATGTCTCAGATTATTAGTGTGTAGTTGCTATTGCTCTGAAACGTTTTTATATCATGCGTAGTTGTGATATAAAAAATTTAGTTCATATTTACTCCATGCGTAGTTGGGGAGTATCTTACACAATTTAGTTTTTATTTAATTTGTAGTTGTTGAATATCATACTTAGCTTAGTTTTAGTTTTGTACCATGTCTAGTTGTGGTGCAAATGCTTTCCATGTGTAGCTGTGGGAAGTTTCTTTTATTTTTGTAATATGTCACAAGTTTGTGACATATTTTCTCTCTCTGTTATTTTAGGTAGTTTTGATGAAATAAAAAAATCATTCAGTTTTGAGCCTACATTTATTTTGAATTAAATTGTCCCCAAGCTCCTCTTTCAACCAACTCTCTACTACCTCTAAAACCCCCACTCTCAAGTCTATAAATGAGTCTATAATTTTAAAAACCAGGCAAAATCTATTATCACTTGTCTACAAGTAACATCAGAAAGTACAAAGGCCCATTTGTACTTTGCTATGTCACTTGTAGACAAAGTGATCATAGATTTGTCCTGGTGTAGATTAGTGTTAAAACCCAGTCTCTTCCCTTTTTTACTTCCTTCCTTTCCTCCTTTCATTTTGGATAGTGTGGAAATCTCACTCTAATTAAACATCCTAACGTCCTCAGGTACAAAAAAGTCAGGGTCAAGGAAAAGTCTGAAGGTTCATGAGGCATTGTTTGTTGGAAAAAATTTGATTCATCCTTGTGGATAGCTCAGGTGCCATCCATCACTCCTTCAAAAGTTAGTGGATGGATTATTTGGCCAGTGTACAACACATAATACTGTTGGACAGTGGTGGCCGTCTGTCAGTCAACCAAGTGAGAGATTGTAGCTAAGAAATGAATTTTGTGACTAGAATTCAACCAAAGGGCTCTAATGAAGTTGAATGTATGTATAATGAGCACATTGTTTCATTGGTTCATTCATGCATTGTTTTTTTGGAAATGTCTCAAGTAACTGTTTTTGTTCTTTCAACATCAACAAGCACATCGAATTAAATTTCATTCCAGAAAAAAAATAAAAAAAATAATAATCATAATATGATATATATAAAAAAGAGTTACAAGTTTAAAAAAAGAAGAGAGAGAGAGAGTGAGAGAGGAGAAGGATACTAAACGTCAAAATTATCAGAAAAATCATGTAATGATTGCGAATTTTTCCAACCTAAAGGTTCATCTTCCCAATCATCATCATCACCCAAGAGAAGAGAATGAGCAAGTTCTTGATTTTGTAATTCATCTAAACTTAATTCAAATTGTAAAGAATCATCTTGATCATCATTCTCCTTTCGATTATTAATATTTGAAGATAATTTATTTTGTTGTTTTGATGTTGATTTGACTGGATAATTTGATTCTTTGATAGGATTCCTACTTTTTGATACTTTCTTATTATTGATTATTGAAGGACCACTACCTAATACTGATACTGATGGTCTGGTAAAAGTTTTCTCAAAAATGGTCAATCTTTTGCCCTCTAAAATCTCTTTAACTTTTCGTTCTCGTTGAAGTTCTCGTAATAAATGAGTGCGATCTTCACCCTCAATTGTCAAATTATTATCAATATCTAACATATTTAATAATTCTTCTGAAATCTGCAAGTCTGCTTCAGTTTCTATATCTTCCGGATTGAATGGTAAGTTTTGATTCTCATTGTTGTCTCCTTCTCCTTCTCCTTCTTCATCTATCTCATTTACTTCCTCTTCGATATATTGACTGTCATCCGTATCATAATCTTTCTCACCAAGCGGGTCGAAATCATCACGCTCAAGATGATGAGTAGTGGGACGGTAAGCTCTGACCAAGATTTTCTGAGTTCCCAATTTAACTGGTTTAGTCGCTGTGTCATCACTTTCGATCATTCTTCCTTTTCCCTTCCTATCAATTTGACTTGTCGCCACATTGCTAATTTCCTCTACTTTATCATACTGAGCACTTTCGCCAGTGGGTCGCGTGAATGTGAAGGTTTCTAGCTCTGTATAAACTGCTGATTGGTCTGGATCTCCATACGGTAAATCTGGAATCTTTGATAATAATTCCTCTTCTTGACAAGTTTCAGTATCCTCTTCAATTAACAAGTGCGATGCAATTTGGGTTGGTTTAACTCTTTTATTGTGATTTGAACGAAATTGTTTAGTATTATTTTTATTGTTATTTAAAGTCTTCTTATTTTGATCAGTCGAAGAGGTTTGTTGAAATCTTTTTTTCTTGCTGAGTGATGCAATTGATGAGATCGGGGGTTTGGGTAAGTTTTCATAAAACTTGGCATTTTCGTCTTCCCCAGATCCTAGGATAACTCGTTTTCTTTTGGTTCCTAATCCAAGGTTCTTCCTCTTTTCAGCTTGAGCTGGTTCTCTTTGAGCAGATTCCAAGGATTGGGTTATCTTAGATGAATTATTTTGAGATTGAGGAATGAATGGAGTGGAGGATGATATTTTTTTCCATTTGGAATTGATGGATTTCGTGGGGCTGTTGATCAATCTATGATGGTCTGAATTTTCTTCGATTAGGTCATCAAATAGAGGTTGGAAGCTGGCATTTGGCACAGGCTTGAAAGGTGATGGCCCCAATACTTCATCGTCATCGTCGCCACTTTGATCATCAAAGGGTTTCTTTTCCGTTGTCAATAGTTTTTCCGGTGTCTTTGCAGTTTGCTTCAAAAAGCTAGATAGTCCCCCAGTCCTACTTTGATCATTTAAGTCGGAAATATTTTTGGAATTCAATAACTGAGGGGGCTTCAATGGACTACCGATGCCACTCAAGAATTTTCTAGCTTTTGTGCGGGGAGTTTCTTTTTTGGATTCAAGTAATAAATCAGCAAACAAGTTAGGACTGCCTCTCCCACCGCCTGAGTCGAAATCAAATGGACTTTGATCAAGTAATCGATTGGGAGTCTCCTTTAATTTGTTGGATTGCTTTTGTGATTTACTGAGTTGGTTATTAAGAACTTTTCTGGGTGATGAATGTTCTTGAACTGACTTTTTGAGTTTGCTTGGTGAATTTACGCTGGCCTGAATTTTTGAAGATGATTCAAATCCTTTGGGGGGTTGAATGTTGTTTTCAGTCTGATGGGTTCGAGTGGGTGTCCTGTTAATTTGAATCTTGCTGGTAGATGAAAGGGGGGGAGGAATGTCTGAGATGCGTGAGACCTTAGAGTAGGAATTGTAAGTATGATACATCTTAGCTGATCGAAAGAATTGTGAAGAATAAATTAAATATTAGAAAATCGACATGAGCGGAGTCAGATTGAAGAGAAAAATTAGGAGAATATTGGTTTACCAATTTCTGGATTTGCTTTGATATCTGCTTTGGTGGGTAGCCTTCCCTCGGATGCCTTGAATTGACGTTCCCATGTTTTTAATTTAATCTTGAGTGAGCTGGATTGCGATGATGCAGATGAAGCTGCGGCAGAAGGCATTGTGATTCAAGATAGAAGAAGAAGAAGTGAAAGTGAATTTTCTAAAATGTATTTAAATTTTAGACTGGTAATTTAGGAATGAACTGGTGAGGTCATCAATGTTGAAGTAAATAAATAAATATTTAATTAATTCTTCGCCAAAGTAGGGTACGCCCGACCCGTGCGCACCGGCCTACGCGCCAAATTGGCCACCAAGAAACTTTCAGGAGGGAGTTTTATAACCATTCAAGAGTTATGAGTCGTAAATCTTGGCAACCATGTTAAAAGAGCAAATCATGAGATTTTTTTTTATTTTGACCTCCTGAATGCATGGACTTTGTGGTTCAAATTCAATACTTCATCAATTTCTATCAACAGTGGGTTATGACGCTACACTTGCCGGACTCATTTCTAAGCCATAATTCTCCAAACTCAAATTTCCAGAAACTTTCCCCCCAATACCACCCCCTCATAGTTTGTTTTTTCCCTTCACCATGGATCCTCTCTGTTGAGCAGCGTGCAAGAATGATTTTCTCTTGGTTTCTTTACAATATAAACAAACCATAATGAGGGGTGAATTCTTATGGATATTTTTCTTTTCTTTTTTTTTCTGTTTTTGAAACTCATAGTTAATCAGAATCAATGCACCATAAAACAAGTCTTGCCATGGACTAGAGTAGTCAGACAGGCCAGGGTATTCAAGAAAGAATGGAGAAACAACATGCTTGTTATAGTGATGATTCAATATCAACTAATTTTGGCCAGTTGAGGAGAGAGGCACATGTCATTTTCTCCAATTGTACTTCTGATAATTAGCACACATTTGAATTTATTGCTTGAGTATTTGATTTAAGCATTATTTTTGCCTGCCTGATTCTGGCTTGTAAGTTTCTAACAAGTTTAGAGTGATCATAAAAATGTTGGAAGAGAGAGGTTGGAAGAGAGAGACACTACTGTGGTAACTGACTTTATTTTCCGGTAAGCTTTGCTTTGGGAAAAAATGTTTGACAGATAGATCCACAAGGTGAGTCAGAGTTGCATTTATAGACTTATTGAAACAAAATTCCATGGACAAGGCAGGATTGGGAGTGGCTGGAGCATCCCACACTTCCTATGATTGACTTGTTCCTATTACATTCTAAGAAAAAGTTATATATTATTTTAAATCTCTATTCACACCCAACCAGAAGAAATCCAGAGATATAAGTTAATAATTTTTCTCTTGACCATAATTTCCATCTAAAGCAAAATAAATGTCTTGATTTGAGGATTTCCAATTTAAGTTGAGGATTATTTAGTACTACCACACACTCATGGTAAGTTAAACTATTGCCATTATTGCTATAATCAATCACCAGGAAAGAACAATGATCACTAGATGACAAGTGACATCAAGCAACATTGGCTACTTATCTGTTGTAGCTCTGGATCTAGTACAGCTCAGCTACAATGGCCCCATTGTGTGCAACAGGGAGCTGGCCCAGTGTTGAGCTGGACACATAATAGATAGAATGCCAAAGTTGGAATGATGTCACCTGTCATCAAGTGATCATGGTTTTCTCCTGGTGAATAGAATAATTTTTGAATGAGTAAATTTTACTTTGAATTTCATTACTCTCAGAATCCTTACGTTGAGATGCTCAAGATTTGATAGTTTTTTTCAGAGGATTATTCATAATGGTATTCAAAGAAACAGTTGTATTAGAAAATAAATCTCAAGTGTTACCATGGTTATTATCTGCAAGGGTGTTCCCCCCAGAAGGATTCACATTTTCAAAATGTGACAAAGCATCCAAAACTACGGCCAATTTCCCAGGCCAGTACTTGGTAGTGAATCCAGAGTGAAATACCAAGAGGAATTTAGCCCAATGGGCTTTCCAAAAAGTCAATACCTTTGAGTTCATAGAGTATTTGAAATAATCTGGTCTGAAAGAACGTCAAAATCATTGAGCAGACTGAATAAATATGATCATATTGTTTTACTGTGGCTGGAATTCCTCCACATTTCAGTAATATGGAATACAACTGTCACTTTCTTTTAGCCTCAAATGCAGCCAGAGCATCAGAGATTTGTGAATCCATTATTCAGGAATTGAAGTAGGTGATCACTTGAAATTCAGCATTGTTCTTTGTTCAAATTATGGAAGATGAATTAATAATTATTTTTATATGTTAGTAAGTGAGAAAAAAAAGAGGATTATTGAAGTAGAAAGGGCAAGTGGAGCTCACTTGGAATGACTCAAAGAGGTTCCATGTAGAAAAAGATAAGAGTTGATGAATTTTTAATCACTTTAACTCTGTCTTTTTACAGACAAGAAGAGGGGAGGAAAACCTTATCCAATACCTCCTCTCATTATTCACTAAAACATGTTCAGTGCCAAAGTGTCTTGGCACCTAGTTTTCCTCAAGAGTTGATAAGATAACCAACTCCCCAAGGAAACCATTTCTGGGAAAAGAAAAGGCGACAAATTTTGGACTGAGGTGCTTATCTGACCTCAATCTTGTGGCAGTTAAAGAAATGAATGATTGACACCAAAAACCAGCTTTTACTTCATATCACAATGAGGAAATAAAATAAAATAAAACAAAATAAGAAATTGGAATTGTTTTAGGGGATTTTGAAATAAGAAAAGAAATACCAACAGGATGATAATAGTTGAAGAACTAATCAATGTAATTTAGGAGAAGATTTTGGAGAATACTGGATTGAATTACTAAAAGGGGATTTGTTTAGGTTTGTTGATAGAAAATGTTGAGAAGGTCTGAGTCTTACAGTATTTTAGCGAGTTGGTTCTCTCTCTAAAAAGATTTTCTAGATTATATGAGAATTGAGAAACAGATAAAAACAGGAACAGAACTGAAAAAGATTTATGAAATTAGTGATTGATAGTGATTTTCATTGAGGATTGAATCACTTTAGCAAAGTAGCCTTTTCTTGAGAACTTTGAGCTGAGTTGAGATTCATTGACTGAGTGAATTCATTTTGATCAGTTGTGATTCAATGATTGATTGAGAAAATAAAAGGGAAGAAGAAAAAAAAGGAAATGAAAAATATTTGGAGTGTCTGAATTTGAAGCGTCTTCACTGGAGAACTTAATGATATTTCAACAGCAGTGAGTTCAGCACTTACCCTACAAGGGTGGGTGGGAGATAGCAAAAATTGTTAGGGTAGAGTGATGAGAGTCTGTGACACTGAAAAGAAGCTAGACACAAAAACAGCAGGAGTGATCTTTGCCCTCAACTCCTGCTGAGCTTTAAGTATCTAACAGGATCCCTTGATGGAACAAGGGTAATGGTTCTGTTCCTGAGAAGCATTGACCCATGTCCTAAACTCCTAGGACTGGAGTGTGGTTCTTTTGAGTGACTGCTTCATAATGCTGGGTGGACCTGTCAGAGTCTCTACGGCTCCTGTTTACCATCCCAATTCTGCTGTCCCGTGACTTTGGTGGTCTCACTTGCTCAACAACTGGCCAGCCTTGACCATTTTCCAAGGGGCCTAAAATGGGTCCAAAAACTAGAGAGCCCGCAGAAAGATCCAGAGGGGGCCTCAACAAGGACATAACAAAAATAATAAAAGAGAACGGGAGAGAAGAAAACTGTGAGGACATGCTAAATTTCACAATGCTGTCACAGTTCACATAGACACTCCACGGTGTGAGACTCCAAAAGAGGCTAGAGTATCTCAGCCCTTATGGAAGAATTCAGAAAGGGATGAAGGAGTAAGTACTCTGCCTTTCTTAATGACAGGAAAATAACTGATAGACTGTTTGACTGAGAAAGAGCAGGGAGAAAGGCTAAACCTGATTTTATGATAAGGAATTGGAAGTTTAAGAGGGTGTTTCCAGCAATCAGATTGGTTTTGAAAGAAAAAGGTAAGGGAGCAGCAGGATAGCTGTGAGAGCAAGGATGTGAGTCAAGTCCTTGTGGCTCTTAATAAAGGTAAGAATGAATGTGAGAAAAGGCTACACAATGAGGGTTCAATGAATTTTCAAGTATTTATTTCTTGGTAGGTATGTAAGTGTTATTTAATATTTGTTATCATGGGGAATGTCCAGTTACACTTGGATATTGGATGATAAATTATTTTCTGATAAATCAGGGGATGATCAGATGGGGGGGAAACACTGAGGAGAGAGCTCCTTATATAGACAAATGGTGTTAAAAACAGGGTACAACAAACAGGGTGTCAGAAAATCATACAGTGCACAGACATGACATCAGTGCTAGTGTATCTTATATTATCTCCTTCCAGACATCTGGGCTAATCCCTTTTGAAACAAGTGGGAATTGTAATATGAAGTCAGAGGCTTTCTAAACATGTGTGAGTGTGTGTGTATTCTGTGGTAGTTGAATATGTACAGTGAATGAGGTCATAGCCTCTTATCTATGAAACTTGTATTGGATATGTGATAGTAGATATGGGTTATGTGTTATTTGTTATGGTTTATTGAATTATATATTATTTTGTGATGCATTAATCTTTATTCATAATGATTGTGATGTTTTGAAATAATTCTAAGTACCCTATTTAAGTCTTCTGTCTTGAGTAGCTCTTAAACTAGTGGAGTTATTGATATGGCTTTGGTGAGTGACTAAGGGTTAATTTGGGTGTAGAATCCAATTCTTGAATAAAAACTAAATAATTCCTGCTCCTTCAGGGTGAAATAATAATTTTCTTTATTGAGTCCAATTTAGAGTACCACAACGGTGGAATGGACCCCGTCGGATATGGGGTCCCCACTGGCAGATATGGTTCCTTATCCGTGGGCATACCCGCTCATTGGGGGAAAGTTTTGAGTGGTCCAAATTTTTACCCACCGGGTACGGGAAAAACCGCAGGTATCCAATATGTTCTTTTCTTATTAGTTTTCATTTCATTTTTTTTCTCTTTTTATTTCAAATCTATCTACCATACAATCTAACATAAACACAAGTGCAATAATAACTTACTCATGACGTATAAGAGCATATGAACACACAAACAGTGTTTTTTTCTTGGTTTTTAAAAGAAAAATACTAAAAAATTGAACACAAAGAAAAGAAAAAATAAGAAATATAAATTCTACAAGCATGATAAAACAAAAAAAAACACCCAATGATATCTGACGGGGTCTGAGAGGCTGCCTGAAAATTTACCCGTTGGGAATACTTTCAAAAACCGACCAGAACTTTGGCCCCGGTCTCCGTATCCGCCGGTACGGATGCAGATTATACTCAAACACCGGTTTCACGGGGCCTGTTCCTAACTCCACTGGATCTGAAGGACACGTGAAATATGACTATTCATTCTATTCCACATTCTATACTCACAAAAACAACCAGACAATTCAGACTTTTTAGCCAAAAGGAACTGAAAAAGATGATTCGTACAACACAGAATCCGGGTGCATTAAGTGCACAGGCAATATAATGGGGAAGTTAAAATTGAAGATGACAAAATAATGATTTTTATGAGAGCTGATCAATTGTTCAGGAAGCCCAAAAAGAATGAATTTCAATGAATGGTACACCATCAAGTTAGAAAATATGAACCAATGGATAAATCCTAGCCACATTCATGCAGGCAAGAAGATGAATTTTAAAAATGATTGAAATTAGCTGCAATTAAGTCATGCAATTGGTCTGTGACCGGTTAGTTTCTCCATTCTTTTTTTTGATAATTATGATAAATTTGACTCCATCCTTGAAATTTTACTCATTTGAAAGCTTTCTTCTCTTGTTCAATTACTTGAAGATTCAGTGTTGTCTGAGCAGGTTGTGAAAAATGGAGTGCAGTTCAAGAATGTAAGAAAATAGAGTTTAGTCATGCTTTTCTTATCTTCCTACTATAAATCACTTTTATTCAAGTGCACAAAATTTTGGTTAATTCAATTGAATCTAACTTTAAAATCTAATTTTTTACCTTTCTGACCTTTTTGTTGGAAATTCAATCACTTCTAAGACCTTTGGTTCAAACAACTTGATGTGGAACTCTCCCGGTATAAATGGCATTGTTAGGATGACTGAAGAAAAAATGGATCAAGCCTGGAAGAAGTAAATGAATAAGTGTCATGGAAATGTGTGAAAAAAAAAGGTTCTGAATATGGATTTAAAAAAGGGGTGTGCTAAAACGACACCCCTGAATTACTAAAACGCTTGGGGGGTGTTGTTTTAGACACCCCAAAACAAAAGCAAAAAAACCCCCACGGGGGTGTTGTTTTAGAAAAAAACAAAACAAAAAAAACCCCTGCGGGGAGTGTTGTTGTAGTAAAACAACATCCCCCGCGGGCAACCCTCGCTCCTCCGGGTGCAAGGGTGTTATTTTAGTAAAATGAGGCGTTGGAAAGGTGTTGTTTTAGTAAAAACAACCCCCCC